>VIEB01001051.1:189675-238426 GCA_006547085.1 Malus baccata
ATACCTCTTCATAGCATTTGTATTTAGGATCACCTAAGAGAGTGTATAAGGTTTTGTATGTCTTCATAGCATTACTCTATGCAGCCATAGTCTGGAATTTATGTATATCTTCACAATTTTTTGCTAAAAAATGGTTTTCGGCTATTCTTAAGTTCGTTTGCTCATAATTTTGAGATATTCTATTTAGCATTTCTTTACTTTTTTCCATAATCCAACAAAGTATTCAAGAAAATAAAGCGAAAATCCAAAAACATAAAAAAATAAAAAAAATAAAAAAAAAGAAAGAAAGAATTTAAGATGCACGAGAGTAAAATTTATGCAGAATTTACGTAAATAAGGGGGCCTGTACTGAGCAGCAGTGCCAACATCAGCCTGAGAGGAATGAAAGAGCGCTGCGGAGAAGAAGATCAGAAGCAGGCATGGAAGAGAACTCTGAGGCTTAGACATTTTCCTGATCAAAAAATAGGGAAAATTAATCAGAGGGAACTAGTTAATTATATGAAATATAATTATAAAGATACAATTTAATTAATTGTATATTCTTTTTTAGAAATTTGTAAGGATTCATTCAAAGTCAAAAGTCTGAAAATTAGGTTAATTTTAGCTTAAGGTGCATGACAGTTTTCTGTTAGCTCAGAGTAGGACACCAATAATGGTTTCAAGATCAGTTTGAAAATGTATAATATGGCTAAGCAAGTAAAAACAGCAGAAAGTGAAAACACAGACACAGGTAAAAACAAAAATGGGCAGAAATCAAGATATACTGATTAGTTAATTATTAAAATCTAATTAGTTTCAACTAATTTGTTTGCTACAGTACTTGAGGAGGGCAGAGAAGGACCAGAGTTTAATGGTTCGGGTGGGCTTATTTATATATTAAGTAGGGGGTTCAGATGATTTTAATAGACTTTATTAAGTGATTGATTTTAAAGGATTTTAATAGACTTTTTAATCCTATATGAATTTTAACAGATTTATATAAATTTTCATTATAGATTTCAATGGATTTGTGTAAATTTTGATTATGGATTTCATAAGATTTCTAAGCATCATCAAACTAATACAAGCAGACCAAATCAACATAAATTAAATTTATTTAAAATATTTCAGAAAGAAATTAATTATCATCATCTCCAAGGCCTTTCAAGGCCTTCTTCTCGCTCCCCCCTCCTCCACCCTTCCGCTTCTTCTGTCCCATTCTCCCACTCCAAAAAACCCAAAAACCCTCTTGCGCTTTTTATCAAACACCTGGAGGACCCAATTCACCACAACTAAACAAACCCCACTGCTCTTTTTTCAAATACCCACCACCCACCAACTAAACACACCTCTTCATCCAATTCCCAGAACCCAAGTCATAAATATCAAATCTATGGATGGCAAGAGTTCCGTGAGATTCTGTTACGACCTGCTAGGGTTTGGGAGACGAGTGAGAGAGGAAAGAAGGGAGTGATAAAATGTGAATAAGCTGGATTGGAAATCCTACGGGTTGATGTGGAGTTCTTTTTTCTCTTTGGTTATGTATATTTGTGCTCACAAATCCAACAAAATACACAACTTAATAAAATACTATAAAATCTTTGATTTTTTTTAATACACTGGATTTATAATCACTTTAAAAATCTTTATCAAAATCTATGTTGACTATCCATAGATTTGAATGTATTTTTAAAATTCTTTCAAATCCTGATTTGACTACACTATGATTTCAAAGTTTTTTAAAATTCTCTTTCAAAATCTTGATTGACTACACTCTGATTTTAAACTCTATTAAAATCTTGTGAAATCCTATCAAATCACTACACCCTTCTAAATATGTGCAGCAATTAGCATTTTAACTTTACAATTGTGAACCTTCTGTGGAAGAGTCCAAGAGGTGAGACAAAAATATTAGAAAATTAGAAATCGTACTAGAATATTAGAAATCTCAGCCGTCCATCCCCTACTCACAACGTATTCAACATTAAGGGAGTCGGAGAGAGAGAGAGAGGACATGGTGACGGTAAACCGGTTTTATTGAAGTCTCTCTCAAAGAGGACGCCTATATGTAAAAGATGGAGGTAGCATTACCTGGTAAGCGTGATCAGCGAGAAGAACAGGGGCCTGCAGGCTGATGGACTGTGCAGGAGAAACAAATTAGAAACTGATCGACTAACAAATTAAAAGATGGAGGACGGAAATATATATGTATTAGTGATATGATGGAAACCTTTAAGGGAAGTAATTCCTTTTTTTTTTCTTTTTTTCTTTTTATAAAAATGAGGATTAGTTGTGGGGTCTACGCCATATAGAACTTTAACGATCTGAGCCATTTATTTTCAAGTTGCATCTCGTAGATCATCTTTGCAAAATATTAATCAAATTGGAAATGTTTAAGACATCTAATTAAGTTTAAAGAAATTAACGAATACTTTATTATATAAGAAACAATGGAATTTTATCTTGATAATTAAATAGGCAAATAGTTTCGGATTAAATTAAATTTTCATAAGGATGATCTATTAATCGAGACTTACAAAATAAATGGTTCGAATCATTGAAATTCGATGTAGAGTTGACCCCACACCTAATCCCAATTTTTTGAAAAAAATGGAGATCCCTTTTCATAAAGGGAGCTGATTTTCACACACCTTTTATAGCTTTTCCCACACCCCTCTTTGTTCCAGGCCATCGGATTAAATAAATCAAACGAAAACAACGGACATGATTAGCCATGGGTGTGTAGGAAGCTATAAAAGGTGTGTGTTTATCATTTTCCTTTCATAAAAGGTGTGGTGATTTGATCATATATACTTGTTGCCAACTAGCAAGGCAATTCATTTGAATACCACATTTCCCTTGCAAGGGAGTCAAACATGTATATGGACGTTAAGTTTCCCCAGGTTGCGGTCAGCGCAAAGGGCTAGAGTAAACCTTAGTTTGGCAGGTTAAAATTAATTACTGATGCAGCATGGCAGAAGGAAACAAAGGTAGGTGGAGTAGGTTGGGTCCTGCGCGACTTTGCAGGAATTCCAAAGATGGTGGGAGGAAATGGGGGGGAGTACTTCTTGTCATCAGATATGGCTAAGGCGGCAGCCCTAAGACATGGGCTGCAGGTGTGTGTTTCAAGGGGATTTCATGCGTCCGGGGAGGTAGTGGAGGTGGAGTTTGAGATGTGTTGACGGAGGTCTATTTAGTTGATATTTGGAATATAATGCAATCATTCTAATTGGTGAAGTTTATCTTTACCCTTCGACAATGCAATTGTGCAGTCTATATGATGGCGGCGTACGTTCTTAATTAATGGTGGGAGTTATGGTTAGGATGAATTAAGACCTCAATTTTTGTTTAATGTTAGCAGAAGATGCAAATATTTCCATTCGTATTTGATTATTAATACAATTCTATCCTTTGATAATAAAAAAATAAAAAAAAAGTTGCCCCACTTAAAACGTAACTTACTCATTAACTTCTTTCTAATTTCTATACGTCTAAGCAAATCCAATTCTCCGTGTTTTATGTACCTTCTTTATATATATATATTAGCAACCGTCCACATGCCATGGTTGTTGAACAGTTTTGAGGAGAGTTAATTATTTTGTAGTTTAACCTATATATCTTTAATACTTAAAATTGTCATTTAGTAAAATAGGGAGAAATTGAAAAGTGGAAAATAATTAGAATTTATGAAAAGAAGTTAATAGTATCGTCTGTATAGTTATTAATACTTTAAAAATCTCATAGGAAATTTTATTTAAACTCATCTAACCTCTTTCTACACCCAACTTACTTTCTTCACTCATATTGTTTTTTTTATTAAAGAATTAATATCTCTTTAAACCCAAATTTATTAAATAAATTGCCCTCTCAAACCCAATTCAAAATAGAAAATTATCTTTACACCCATTTCTTTTATAAAATAACATCTCTAATTGAATGTTTTTTTTTTTGTTCAAACAGGCATCTTTTGCCCCTCTATAATTGCATATGTCATATAGGACTAGCATTTCCATGGTTGCTTTTTTTTTCTTTCTACTACCACGGGATCCAAGAGATCATTCCATAAACTTGAATTTGCCAAGAGAATGTCATGCAAGCCCCAGGTTAGTCCTTTTTAAATCGAGCATTTTCATGTACTTTTTAAGAAACTTTGAAGTGACATAGGTTGTGTGTTTTGCTGCTATGTTAATAGCTATTTTGAATAAAAAAAGATGTAAGACATGTCACCCGCTAGTTCGTGGTTAAGGTTGAGCAATCTTTATTTGCACCAAGAAGCAAGTTTTATGTCTTTGCAGTACTAATCAAAAGTTCTTGTACTGGTGTTTTGGGGCGCATACAGAAGGCAGAGAAAAACAAATACAATACAATTCATAAAGTATGAAATTTAATCCAAAGAAAAGCAAACAAACAAAATATCCATAAATCGTCATACCTTAGTTGGAGGATTAAAAACTTCAAAATCATCATCCATCAATAGAAAAACTTGTTTTCCTCTATCAGAGTTATTAGGATTTTAGTCAGAATGATAAACAAAAGGTGATGCTAGGGTTTAATTATAGCATGTGGGTCTATTAACAAATTTGATTTTTATTATTAATTTCATTTTGTACTTAATAGTAATTATGGAATAGGGTAAAATAGACAATTAATATTTAAAATTTAAGTTGCATGTAGAAAGAGGTTAGATGAGTTTCAATAAAATTTCCCAAATCTCATTTCGCACTTCCAACTTTTCATAATTACAAATAAAAATACACCTATAAAGAGTGTAGAATAAAATTTCTGGAGTATTAATAACAATTCCCTAATACACACACACACTACATCTTGGTTCAAACTATTTTCCTCTGATGAAACAAATGGAATTAATTTTTTACTCACATGTCGTGAGCACGCTGTCGTGATTCTACGCAAGCAATTAGCGATGTCATGAGCACCGCTGTGGATGGTTCACTGCTGGGATAAATTGCATATGACATCAAGAGTCTATCTATAACTGTGACAAACATAAGATTTAGTTATATGTTACATTTTTGTAATGGTGTCGCACACTATTTAACTAAATTTGTTCTTTCAGTTAGTAACAATTTAGTTTGGTTTGAGAATCCTTCTGACATCTAGGATGTTCTCATCCAAGACTCATTTATGTATGAGAGTTCATCTTAATGAAGCTATCATTTCTATTCGTTCTTTTTACTCATCATGTCAATACCTCATATGCATACTCTCTAAGTAAAATCCCAAATATTTTAAGCAATACCCAGAAATAGGACAATTTCTTAATCTTGGGATAAAAATAGGACATTTCGAACATGCACACGACATGCCCAACAATCGGACATAAATATGATTTTTCCTACACCTTGAAATGACTTAATTGCCTTTGTATATAAATGAGTTATTTCCTCCCATGTTCTGATTTCCCTTTCTCTACTCTCTCTCTCCCTCATTCTCTCTTATCTCATTTTCTCCCTCACACACTCTCTCTCCGTCTTTCTCCCTTTTTCACTGTGCACACACAATGCACTGTCATCCCAACCAACACCGTCCAAATCAAAGCCACCACCAATTTCATCTCATCCTCACGAGTCCAAAATACCTAGTCTTGTCACGAATCTCATCCCTAATCGTTGGGATAGAAACTCAAGCAGGCCGCGAGTTTTCTGGCTATTTTCAGGCAGCAAGTCAAACAATCGAGGCTTGAGACCACCAACACTAGACTCGCATTGAGAGTGGGAACAAAGCCCAATCATTAAATGCTGGTGTTTTGTTGGATGAATTTTTCAAGATTTGCTCTCTGTATGTACACAACATGCACATAATAGGCTCACAAATCTGAGCCAACCCAAAAACCCAGAACTCACAACTCTCTTTTTGAAATCACGTCATCACCATATACACTATATACACACCATATGCACATCATATGTACAGTACATGCACATGATATGCACAGAAGTGGAGATCGAGCAACGAGCTGCTTTTCGCACGAATGAGAAAATTTAACGGAAACCTATTGGTATAGTGGATACAATTAAAACATAATTTTTACGTATATAAGTTACAGTGGCAGTTTGAAAATTTTTGTTACGTATATCAATCACTATTTAACCGCACTCGTGGAAAACATGATACTCGTTGTCTTTATTTCATGGACACACATGATCCTTAATGTCCTCTAAACTTTTTCTTAATTTTATTTTTCGCCAAGGCCAACTAGGTTGTGGTCATACTCACTAAATTCTGGAGCACAACATATGTGCATCATAACTAGTGAACATTCCCGCTTCTCATATTAAGATGTAGCCATGCACACCACATGCACATTACGGAAAACTTTTCACAAATTTCTGCAATTTGACACTTGAGCTAGAAGTTGTTCCATCCTAGTTTTGTAGCACGTCAAAACTTGAAATTTATTCCACAACTCATAAGCCCCAACATGAAACATAAACCCTAATTTAACTTCTAAGTATTAATTCATTTGATTTCAAAGATAGTGAAGTCCAAAGAGAGGTGAGAAGAGTGAGCTAAGTTTTGGGTTGACCTCATACCTCTGATTTCGAACAAAGAGATGCGAGAGAGAGGTGATAAGAGAATTGGATTTTGTACCATATTTTCTGTTTGGTTGGAAAATTCCATTTTTTTTCGGTGACTGAATCTTTTGCAGGCATAGTAAGGTAGGGTGTTTAGTTCCAAGTTCCTTCATCAATGATTTATGGAATAAATGAGTTGTTTGTAAGATGAATTAATACTTAGAAGTTAAAATAGGGTTTGTGTTTCATGTTGGGGCCTATAGGTTGTGGAATAAATTTCAAGTTTTGACATGCTACAAAACTGGGATGGAACAATTTCTGCTTCAAGTGTCCAATTGCTGAAATTTGTGAAATTTTTTCCGTAATGTGCATGTGATGTGCATATGGTGTGTATGGCTACATCTTAATATGAGAAGCGGGAATGTTCACTTGTTATGATGCACGTATGTTGTGCCCCTGACTTTAGCGAGTATGACCACAACCTAGTTGGTCTCTGGTGAAAAACAAAATTAAGAAAAGCTTAGAGGACATTAAGGATCATGCGTGTCCATGAAATAACGACAACGAGTATCATGTTTTCCACTTGCACGGTTAAGTGGTGATTGATATACGTAATAAGCTTTTTCAAATTGCCACTGTAGCCTTATATACATAACAATTATATTTTAATTGTATCCACTATACCAATAGGTTGTCGTTAAAGTTTCTTATTAATGAGAAAAGCAGCTCATTGCTCGATCTCCAGTTTTGTACATATCATATGCATGTATTGTACATACGATGTGCATGTGGTGTGCATATGGTGGTGCCATCACATGTGATGACGTTATTTTTCTAATTTCAAAAAAAGAGTTGTGCGCTCTGGGTTTTTGGGTTATCTCATATTTGTGAGCATATCATGTGCATATCGTTTACATACAGTGAGCAAATCCTGAAAAAAATTCTTCTAACAAAACACCATCATTAAATGACTGGTCTTTGTTCCCACCCTCTATGCGAGTCCAGTGGTAGTGGTCTCGAGCCTCGCGTAGTTTGTTGTGTTGCCCAACAGGTGTGGGGGCATTTGTGGAGCCAAAAATAATCACAAGGTGACACGTGAATTGTTGGACAAAAAGGACCAGAATACCCCTGAGGTACACTAGGATCTCTACGCGCAAGCAATCGACAATCTTTTTTCAACAAAGTCAAAGATGCTCCCAAAGAGGTAAACAATTCAAAGTCTATCCCATCATTTCCCTTTTGCAAGGTAACCTCCAAATTATTATGTTAATTGGTTAATTAATGGATTAATTACCCAATTAATCCATTAAATATCAATTAAGTCACCCATTTAATCCCAAAACCATATCAATGGCCGGCCAACCCCATCCAAGAAAGAATCCATCATATTTTCTACCTTTTTCTATCATTTTCTCCTTTTTAATTAAACTAATTAGCTAGCTAATAAATCTCATAAACACCAAAACATTCCCTTTATGCTTAATTAGCCTATTAATCATAATAAATTGGCTAATTAAACCAAAATTCATTCCAAAAAACCAACCTATGGCCGACCACTCTTTTTTCCAAAGAAGACCCGCCTATCCCTATATATAGGCTCCCATTTTCAACAAAATTCCATTCCAACACTTTGGCAAAAATCCCAAAATTTTCTAAACACTCTTTCTCTCTAAATTCTAACTTTGGCATCGGATGTTCTTCGGCCAAAGCCCCCCCCATTCATCTAGGCGCGTAAGGCTCTTGGCCTTAACCTAAGGTGTTAATTGTTTTGTAGGTGCAAAATTGTTCAAGATCAAGGAGGAAGAAATTTGTATCCACAAATTGGTGCTTTCATTGAGAGTTGAAATCCATACTCGTAGAAGACTCTCGCACAAAAAGGTTTCTTCTTTGTTTTCTAGTCCATTTGAATATTTTTCATACGTTCTTATTATTAGAATTTTTTACTTGCAAAGGTTCTTTGATAAAATGTATAAGAAAAATATAATGGCTAGCAATTTAGAAAATTCCACAAGTGAAAATTCTAATATTCAAGAAATGGGATTGCGGAGATCTGTGAGGCTAAATGCAACAATAAGTGAAGCGGCACCACCACCACGAGTTTCCACCACGGGAACCACCGCGGTGGCTACCTCGGTAGCCACCCATGGTAAGGTCCATGGTGCCTTCACCGCGGCCTGAGCCGTGCCATACAAGGCTCATGGCACCAAGGCCACGACCCAAGCCATGTCACTCCAAGCCCAACGCGAACTTAACGCGTTGCCAAGCCAAGCCCAAACCTCGCACCCATGTGCATCACACTCTAAGCAACCTGCTCCCACCGAGCAGCCCACTTTCATGGCCCAGCCTGCTCCCGCCGAGCAACCTACTATCGCGGCCCAGCCTGTTCCCACCGACGAGCAACCCACTTTCATGGCCCAGCCTGCTCCCGCCGAACAGCCCACTCTCGTGGTCCAACCTGCTTCTGCTGCCCAATTTGCTCTTGTGGCCTTCCAAGTAACCCAAATCGGTCCAAGATTAGTTCAACCATCCCGGCTCCAAATTTTCGAACCAATGATCAAACCAGGAGCATTTTCACCACATTTTTCTACGGATTTGACATTTCTCAACTCAAATCTCGCGCCCGGAGTCTACCACACTTCCACTACTCAAGGAGAAATATTATTTCCATGCTCTCCCAATTCAAATGGAAAACAACACTTGTCTTGAGAAGTCATAAAGTTGACGAGCGCCCTCGCACAACAAACGACCTTGGTGAACCAGCTCTTACAGTGCAACGTGGTGCAACGTGTCCCAGATGAGGTGTCCCGAAGTAGGACAAGGGCAGACAAAGAACCTCTCCAGCAACGTCCCAGTAAGCAGCCACTTGACCAGCCACGAACCGAGCACTTAGGCAGTGTACACTCCTGATTGGGCCTCCGAGATAACGTATACTCCCGTCTTAGAGTGCGAAAGAGCGTGCACTCTCGACTAGGCCCACAAACAAGCATACATTCACGGTTAAGGTCACACTTCAATAGTCAACATAAGCAACCTTCCAGGCGAAATGTTCATTCGCGGCTAAGCCCACAAGGAGCATCATCCACCTCACATCGGAGTAGGCAGCACGACGAATGAAGAGAAGTAGTCACTCAATCCGGCTCAAGTTCAACAGGCAACCTGTGAAGAATTCGCTCGCCTGCTAGGAACACACAACACGCACCGTATCTGCGGCATAGATGAGCCAAACACCTGGAAGAGTAGCCTAGACCAGCAAGTCATGGTTGGAGGCAGCCGAGAGCTCTGCTACCCCAACAAAGGAAAATTCAGGAAGAAATAAAGAGACTTTTGACTAAGCGATTACGCAATTTCCAACGCAATGAGGTCACCGACGAGGCACTACAATGGAACATGACCAACATAAGCAGGTCATCCTTCACGGACAAGATCGAGCAGGCAGAGCCTCCAGGTGAGTTCAGCATGCCACATTTCACATCTTTCAAAAGGGATGAAGACCTGGAGAGACATTTAAAGCACTACTGAAGCACAATGATCCTCTATTGAAGCAACGATGATCTCACGTGCAAGATATTCACCACCACTCTACGAAGCGAGGCACAAGATTGGTTCTACACCCTGCCATCACAATCCATCTGGAATTTTGATGAAATTTCTTTGGTTTTCACCAAAGAATATTCATCATATCGCTCGATAAAAAAAAAGTCTGACCATTTGTTTAACGTCAAGAAGAACCCAAAGGAGTTGCTTCGTGACTATGTGAGGAGGTTCAAAGCAGAAAAGGCAAAAATAGTAGGATGCAACAACTCGATAGCTAGAGAGCCTTCCAAAAAGGACTTCCAGTAGACCACCCACTGTTCGGAAAACTGATAATGAAAGAAGATCTAACTTCGGCAGACTCTTTCGCTCTGATAGAAAAACATGCACTTTGGGACGAAGTTCGCCGATGCCCATTTAAGGCAAATCCAAGAGATCTTGAATACGAAGTTCCCCACTACTCTTAACGAGATTCAAAGTCTGACTGGACGAGTAGTCGCATCTGAAGCAAAAATAAGCTTTACCATCATACGAGAAGAGCTGGGGGCCCGACTACCTGTATTCCACAGTTTAAAAGCTCTTATTTATGCTATTAGAAATTCAAAAACTAACTTTGGCGATAATTGTTGCAACCCAGAAGCTCAAGTTTTACTTTTAAACGCATGCAGTCATCCTCATGACGTACTATTCTGCCCAATCCAGACACGTGACGATAAAGGCATAGACCCTGGTGGATGCAAAGTTTTCTGACAAAAGCAACAACTCGGCCCAAAAGACACGCCAAGGGTAAACGAACACTGGAAGGACACACTCGGAAGCAAGTTTTGTCTTCGTCACCCTAAAAGATTCTACATAGGAGCAACATGTACCAACAGTTGAGTACCACCTCCTGTTGCGCACCACACGACCCTAGTCAACCCTTGCTCAATGATTCAACTCTAGAGTGGCCCAATACCGGCAGTTGAGCATCTCTTGCTGCGTGTGACATGGCCCTATCTCCACAGCTCCCTACTGTGCCTTCACGCTAAGCCTAGATGACTCAACAGAGCGGCCCAACGATGCCCCAGAAGTAGTCGAGCACACTCTAGCTGCGCCTACTCCACCCGATGGAGACTTCTGGCATTTGCATGTCGACGGCGTATCTAACTACAAAGGCTCATGAGCAGTCATGGCCCTTATCACCCCAGGCAGTTCGATGCTAGAGCAGGCGATCATTCTAGGTTTCAAAGCATCCAACAACGAAGCAGAGTAAGAAGCCCTACTAGCAGGCCTTCGAATGACAAAAGACTTGGCGGTGAAAAAACTTTCAATTCCTTTCGATTCCCAACTAATCACCAGCCAGACTACTGGGGGCAAAAGCATAATGATCGTGGCAATCGACTACTTCACCAAATAGGTAGAAGCAAAGCCCATGACAACCACTATTCAGACGGACATAGAGCACTTCATATGGAGGAACATCATTTGTCGATTTAGCATCCATTAATCCATCGTCATCGACAACGGCCAAGCAATTCGTGGGTAAAGATTTGGCAAAGTTCTTCCAAAAATATGGCATCAAGCAACACATATCTACGTAAAGATATTCTCAAGGCAATAGGCGGGCCAAAGCATCCACCAAGATGATCCTCGACTGCCACAAGAAATCCCCCACCAGTAAGAAAAGAAAATGGCCAGATAAACTCTTTGGATGTCTATGGGTATATCGCACCACCAAAAGATGAGCAACTGAAAGGAGATGGCCATAAGCTTAAATCTGGCAGATGAGAAGTGCGAACAGACTATCACCTGCATCGCAGCTTACCAGCAGCAATTCCTCTCCAGCTACAACAAAAGGGTCATGATTCGACAGTTCCAGCCCAGAGATCTAGTCTTAAGGCCTTCATCACTGCCCGTAGAGAATGCTTCAAAAAGATGAATCTCATATGGCAAAGTTCGTACGAGATCAGCAGAGTAGGCGGCAAGAGTAATTACACCATCGCCACCATGAAACGATAAAAAAATCGAAAAGTCATGGAGCACCTGCAATTTGAAGAAGTAACATGTATGACTTCCCACTACATCAAAGCCCGAAAACTAAGAAGTTCGATGGGCACCACCTTACAAGCCGAAGACTATCCAGTTGTTATGCAGTTCCTACCTTACAGCTAAGTTCGCATTCGTTTCACTCGTTTTTCGATGAGGAATTCAAAAGTAATCACAACTTGGTTCGGCTGCATGCTTACAACAACTGATCACTCCGGCACTTCAAAAAAAGATTGCGCCCTTCTTAGGGACTCATCGTAGGAATTGCGCCCCCACGAGGGACCAACTATGCTCTCCAGTGCGAAAGGGTAAACTAATTGCTCTCCAGTACGAGAGAGTAAACCAATTCCCCGACACCTACATGGGTCAGCTCTTTAAGACAGGAGGATAAACTTTACACTCCGAATATCCAGACGTGGATGAGCCTGGATGCCCTAGTATAACAAGATGTAAAATGGCTTGTGTCGGGATTCCTAAAAGTAGCCACAATGGTCTTTGTCAAAGCTTAGCTAACTGAAGGATTTTTGGTCTCTTGGCCTAATCTGTGGGGAATCGGGCCCTAGAGACGGAGGGCACATTACGCAGTACGCCCTACAGACGGCTGCCCTGGAACCCTAAAGCTGCTACTGAGTGCACTACGGTAGCCTACGGTTTCTGGAAGACTGCTTACGGCTTGCCCTTCGAGCAGTAAAGCCACGCTAGACTTATACAACCGCACATTCTTGTGAAAGGTTAAACAAGCTAGCGCACATATACGAAACCTTATCCATTGCTGACATGCTACGTAGTCGATAAGTTTCACCTCTGCCAAGCACGGAACAACCTACTCTAAGTCCTAAAGTGTTGTGATACTTGTTACGCAACCTACGGAATTGGAGAAAGTCAAGGTTAACAGCCTAGTGATTACGCGGACTTGTCTGCTTCTGTAAGTAAGGTATCCGGCTGCCAACCCTATGGCTAACAACTTTGTAAAGTTCTACACCAACACCTACGGCTGCATAGGTTACGCGAGCTTGTCTGCTTATAAAAAAGTAGCATGCCTACCATTGGTCTATCAAGTCTAAAGGTTAGGGCATGAACAAAAGAAGCGAAGATGAAGAAAAGCGAATGAAGCATGTTTATAAATAATTAGCAAAGGCCAAAGAAGTTCAAGCAAAATAAGAGCTACCAGGAAAAACAAATAAAATCCTAAAGGCTACTTAGAATACTACAGCAACTTGGACATCCCACGACTACTCGGTTGCCACACCTTCAGCAACTGCGATGCTCTTAGCAGCGGCATCATCTGGCGCTTCACCCCCGGCTACCCAGCCTGGGCACTAACTTCTCCAATTACTTCACTAATGGAAGCCTCAAAAGTAAAAACAAGCAAGCCTTCCGGAGAAATAGAGAATGTCTCGAAACCTCAAGCTCATCCTTCTTACCCTTCAGCTGCTCATTCTTCTCAAGCAGACCAACACGGATGCGCTGCAGCTTATCCACTTCCTTCTTCAAACTTTCGTTGATCTTCAGTACACCTTGAAGTTCCAACACTTGGGGTTCAAGCCTATCGTCAATTCTCTTGAAGTGGATTACTTGATTATAAGCAGCAATCAACTCTTCAACCTTTGCATAAGCAGCGAAACGAAGCTCAGAAATTACAAACTCAAGATCTTGAATATGAGGTATGTAACATCCAATCTCATTCTCTGCACTTTCATACTTAACTTGGATCGCGTCAAGCCTAGTCTTCAAGTCAACGATCTCTTGGCGAGCAGTCTCAAGCTACAGAGAAATGAGGGCAGAAATATTAGACCCCTTCAAAGCAATGAACTCAGAATCCAACCTCTTGATCTCCTCAGCTGAGGAATAAGCTTGAACTGCCATAGTCTTCGCCACCTCCTTGGCAGCCTTGCTACATTTGCATCATGGCAAGCAGAGCAGTCATTATATATTGGGTCTTATGCTTCGCAAAGGAACTTGGGCAAACAACCTTTCTAACATCATCAACAAATTTGGCACAAGCGTTCATGTCTTCAAGCAGATCTGGTCTTAAAAGCACATGGGTCTTAACAGCCTCCCCAGAAGCAGGCTTAGTGGATTTCTCACAGATGCCCACTCGAGTAGTCTCATTTTTCCCAGTAGGTGAGTCAGACTTTGCAGCAGAGTAAGTGGGCCTTAGCACCACTTTAGCAACAGAGTCTGCCTTATCACTCTTCATAATAGCAAGTATCTCCAAAGGTGAACTAGACTTAGCTCCCAATAGACGTCTTGGTATAGACTTCGGCACTAGGGGGCACGACATGACCTCTACGCTGAGCAACCCTATCAGCAATCGTACTAGCCATTCTTGATGGCATGCGCCACATGCTCAGATCTAGTAACCTCATTTTTTCCCATCAAAAGAAGTTATACCAATCACAGACCTATCGGCAACCGGCAGACCCTCACGAGCAATAGAAAAGTCTTCAGTTTTCTCTTAACCAGCATCTTTTGAGCAGGCGAGGAAAATCTCTTCTTTCCACCTTCATTCATAGTAAGTTTCACGACAGCGATCGGACGAGCCAATCCATCCGCCTAGATCCTCTTTACCTCCTCTTTGGGAGTAGTCCACCTTACTTCCGGCAAAGAGAACTAAGTAGCTAACGCCATTCACGGTACTCAGCAAAGGAGATCAACCCAACATTCTAGCAGGTAGGAAGCCTACATGCCCAACATTCCAGCAACCCATGAGGCCCACGACCTTCTCATTTCTTTCAGTCGCCAGTCTGGCCCGAGTAAGGTCTAAGAGCCTAAAGGACATGAGCCATGTGGCTCACTTAGCACTGCGCCCCAGCGCCATAATCCGCAACCCCAGCCGCATAAGTTGCCCTTGGCTCTAACCAAACTGATCATCCTAAAGTCGTGGTCCCTGCCACAACACCTCCTCGGCCCATGTCGAGCCGACTCCTGGCTCCTGCCAGCCGACGTGCCCACCACCCCGACGGTTGCCCCGTGACAGCACTATCCAAGAAGAAGACAAGAAAAATTAAATTTTTCTTACATCGGTGCGGCACGAAGAAGACGAAGAGAGCAACGAAAGACGGTCACTTGCACGAGCAAGATGTAGAAGATTGATAGAGGAGGGGGAACAAATATCCTCTATGCTCTCTCTCTCTCTTGTAGGGTAGAATAAATTGCTCTTCAAAGTTGATTTAATAACACACTTAAGGTGGACTTAAATAGGCTTTGAGAGAAATTTATTTTCCCTTTCCTAGAAGGATCTAATTTCCTATTAAAAAGAGAATCTACATCAAAATAGGAAGTAGTCCTAAGTTTCCTAAAGCAAGAAGATCTCTACACCTGCTACCATTTTCTGCGAGCAGCCCACAGGTGTGGGGGCATTTGTGGAGCCAAAAATAATCACAAGGCGACACGTGAATTGTTGGACAAAAAGGACCAGAATACCCCTAAGGTACACCGGGATCTCTACGCACAAGCAGTCGACAATCTTTTTTCAACAAAGTCAAAGATGCTCTAAAAGAGGTAAACAATTCAAAGTCTATCTCATCAAATTTCATTTTGCAAGGTAACCTCCAAATTATTATGTTAATTGGTTAATTAATGGATTAATTACCCAATTAATCCATTAAATATCAATTAAGTCACCCATTTAATCCCAAAACCATATCAATGGCCGGCCAACCCCATCCAAGAAAGAATCCATCATATTTTCTACCTTTTTCTATCATTTTCTCCTTTTTAATTACGCTAATTAGCTAGCTAATAAATCCCATAAACACCAAAACATTCCCTTTATGTTTAATTAGCCAATGAATCATAATAAATTGGCTAATTAAACCAAAATTCATTCCAAAAAACCAACCTATGGCCGGCCACTCTTTTCTCCAAAGAGGACCGGCCTATCCCTATATATAGGCTCCCATTTTCACCAAAATTCCATTCCAACATTTTGGCAAAAATCCCAAAATTCTCTAAACACTCTTTCTCTCTAAATTCTAACTTTGGCATCGGAGGTTCTTCGGCCAAAGCCTCCCCATTCATCGTGGGCGGGTGAGGCCCTTGACCTTAACCTAAGGTGTTAATTGTTTTGTAGGTGCAAAATTGTCCAAGATCAATGAGGAAAAAATTTGCATCCACACTGTTCAGTTGGCTTCTTATTCTTAATAAGCTTCAAACTCAAAACAGAATTCATAAATTCATTAATACAATCAATGATATTTGTCCGTTGTGCAATACCAACCCAGAGGACCAAAATCATTTATTTATTCATTGTGTCTGTGCTAAACAGGTTTGGGATTCTCTTTCAATAGGGAACCTTCATTCTACTAATCAAAACCTTAATTTACTTAATTGGCTGTCATCCCTGGATGCTAATGATGGCAAGGATTTATCCAGGCTTAGTGTCGCTCTATTGATTTGTTGGCAAATCTGGAAAATGAGAAACCAGGTTGTTTAAATTTTTTTATCGAGGTCCTTAGTCTCATTTAAGAGATTTAACTCATGCATTTAAGGCCTCACAAATTATGAAATTTAAACAAATTCAAATAATATTTTTTTAAATATAATAAATACTTAAAAATCAATTTTAGAGTAATATTGTTCTTCACAAAAATTATAGCAAAAATAAAAAATAATGTACCCACATAATTATTAACATATTCTAAAAAATTACTATTGATATATTTTAAAACATAAAATAAATACATACAATTAGCATGACTACATTTAGCAAAGTTAAAATGGGTACAAATAAATTAAAAAATATGGGTACAAGTACAAATAAAAGTTTAAAAAACATGGGCACAAAAAGAATTAATATATGGGTAAAAAATAAAACTAAAAGAAAATTTGAAAAAAAGGGTTGCAAATTTAAAATGGGTATAAATTAAATAAAAATATATGATAAAAAAATTTAACCATAAATATAAATATACCCTAATTAACGTTTCTAACACTAAATAAATATATTTAGAAATAAAAAATATTTTATTATTAAAATAATTAATGATGTTTTTTAAAATCTAAAGACCTTGATTAAAAATTGAAAATGAATAAGGGTTTGATCGATAGAGTAGGAAAAATAGGAATGAGAACCTAATTTTGTCAAGAAAAAAATAGTTTGATATTTTTAAATTACTAAAAAAAGCTAACTACAATAGTCATAGTATTTGATCTCACATAAGTGAGATTAAAAAATCCAAAAGCACATTAAAAATACCAAAGCATTTAAAATTACTAAAGCACACTAAAATTCATTTAATTCATTTATACTAAAGTACATTAGATTTCAAACCCTACAAACTCTAGTGAACAATGATTTTAGGGGAGTTCAAAATAAATAAAAATCCATAATAATTAATGTAAAAGTGTGAAAAATATGAAAGAATATAAAAACACTCGTGATTGCATCCTCCACACATAAGCGTTGGTTACATCATCCTTTATATTTTTAAAACCCTCAAAACCTTCATGAATACTATTTATTGTTTGAGTGCAAAATTAATTAAAAAAATCATAATAATTAATGTAGAATTGTGAAAAATGTAAAAAAAAAAAAAAAAAACATATAATCACTCGTAGTGACAATCTTCACAACTTCCATAAAGGGGATAACTTCGAAATTTAATCGTCGGTTGTCGTTTACGATCTATTCTTTTCATCGGATTTCATTTTTCAGATTTTCTTTTTTGAAATCATGATCTTTTAGTGGATGCAGAAAAATGAATCGTTCGGATCATTGATATCACGTTCCAGTATTCACTATTAACTGAAATATGAGTCAATATATATAATTTCTATAGACTTTTTAAACTCAGAGAAATATTTTCACCAATCGTAAAATTTGAACGTGATATCACTTACGTTTTTCATTTGATTATTTATTGATTAAAAACATATTCTCTTTAACGGGTAAATCGTGCAGTCAGGTCATATTACTCGTTAATATTAACGGGTCGTGTCATATTATCCGTTCATTTTGACGGAAGTTATATGACATAGCCCGTTAAAATATTAAATATGTTAAGAAAATAGTACAAACATGGAAAACACGACAAGAATGACAAGTTTATCTACAGTCATAACACATTTATCATTTAAATGAAGAAATTTATACGAACACTAAACTTCTCCTTTCTAATTCACAATTTTACATTTGATGAGAGATGCAAAATATTTTGAAATAAACATTTCACATTACAAGTATACTAACTAAACGAACTATATCTGACTCAAACCGTTCTTACAAATAAACAAAAACCCAGTTATAAACTAACAAAGAAAGGTTTTGTTTCCATCGACATACTCTCTAACAAATTGAACTTCAAATGATATGATTGTGTACAAATCTCGCAATCTAATTTAACCAAGAGAACACATAAATATTCCCAACTCCTAGTTAATCGACAAAACACTCAAAAATTGTGTTTAAATTAACAAAACCAACGTGAACCGCTGTGATACCTTCGGAGTTCTCAACACTAGGAAATTACAATTCAGTTGGCAATGGAAACTAATTGGATATTTTGCATCATGAAATTATCGTCTGTAATTATAAAATTTAATAATGGGATTAATTATTAATTTAAAGCTTTCTAATTTTTGAGGTGATTATGCTTTGGCCTCACATATATTTTGGACTTATCCAGAAAGATACTCTACTAACCCACGCTTCTTGTGTCCCCTCCGGATCCTCTGTTCACTTCCTGTTGATATTTACTTCCCTTCCACCAGCTTCTTCTTCTTCTTCTTCTGCTCTCCCCGCCCTGTTTTTCTGCAACTTTTCTGGTGTCTCATGTGACGCATTCGGACAATTTTACCCTTCAAAGTCCCATCTCTTTACATACTCAGCTCTTAGATGCTTTGAACTTGGGTAGCTGGGTGTGTGTTTTTTCTGCAAGTGAGCTCTCGGATTCAGCTCGTTTCTTGAAATTCATTGAATTTGGGTTGCTGGTTTTGCGTTTTATCTGATGGGTGCTGCTTCTGTTGGGTACCCTTTTGGAATCACTTCCCATTGCCATGGAAAGTTGGGGGCTTTTCCTCACAAAGTGGAGTTCTTTGGTTCTAATTTCCCACTGCATGTGGAATTTCCAGGACATAAATTGTACCCAAGTTCCGTTTTTCCCCCTGCATCCAAGGTAATCTCGGTCACCTCCCTTCTTACCTACTTTACATGCTGCAAAAACTGGAGAAGAAAGGAAGAAAAAAATTTAGAATTTGGAGACTTCATGATTTAACTGTATTTGTGGTTGCAGAATAAGCAAAATCTATGATTTGTTTGAATTGTTAAATTTTGTGTAAATTTGTAAGGTGCTTGTTAATTTATTGATTTTGGTAATTAGAGATTTTTCTTGAGTGGAATTTTAAGTTTTGTTTGTAACTATTCTTAACTTTGCACTAATTTTAGAAAATAATTGTTTTTAAAACAGAAAATGCTTAGATACGGCAATGTAGTGATTAATACTGAGTAGTTTGAAATGGTTTGGAGTCAAAATGGCAATTCTAAAGTATTGATTACCCAAAAACCTGAATCTTATTATCGCTATTATCATCAAGTGTTTTGCTTTTAAGTTAATTTAAGTCTAGATCATTGTATCCGCCGTTACAATAGTTATTCATTGTATCCGCCGTTACAAAGGCAGTAATGTGTGTTGTTTTCTCAATGCAGGAAATTGCAAGTCGAATATGTTCTCTACCTGACGATGATGAATGGTTCTTGGAAGAAATGTTAACCCCCATTCTTGATTCAGTTGAAAATCCTATCCACCTGAAGAACTTGTCTGTTGAAGTTAGTTCTGAAGCATTTTAATACTTGCTTTGTGTGCTTACACTTCCGTTCACAACTTCTTTACTCATCACAGAATGATCAGTGCAGGAACTGAAACAGTTATCTGATGAAATCCGTTCAGAGTTAACATCTATAATGTTGAGAACGCGAAAGTCTTTCAGAGCCAGTTTGGCAGTGGTGGAGTTGACGGTTGCTATACACCATGTTTTTCATGCTCCTGTGGACAAGATAATTTGGGATGTCGTAGAACAAGTAAGATACTAAATATATACCTTTCTCTTTGTAGAAATGGTTAATTCTAAGAAAGGCGGTTGAGGTTATGGAGAACTTGCGATACTGTTTCCATTAGGCTGTTCATAGTTCATAACAGAAATTACACATCTAAAACAGAACGCAATGAAAATCAGTCATGGGTAGTTTCTGCACATTTATACATTGTCATTGGATGATATAAATGTTGAAAGTTTTCTCTTTTTGTGGCAGACATATGCTCATAAAATGCTTACAGGAAGGCGGGGCCTCGTACATACAGCTCGACGAAATAATGGTTTTTCTGGTCCTTCATCTCGACCTGAGAGTGAATTTGATCCATTCTGGCCAGGGCATGGGTGCAGTAGCGTTTCTGCTGGACTGGGTAATGTCTACTTCCAGTATGCTTCTTTTTCGTTTATCCTGTGATGAAATCGCTGTCTTCGGAAAAAGTTCATGTTTTTATTCAACATAACTTGCAACACCCTTATATGGACATTCTATTAACTGTATATGCTGCTTTAGACCCGATGGCATTTATGCAGCTAGTGATAGTATATGGTCATTCCTCTGAGCGTTATTTATTATGATGTAAGAGCAATTGTTTCAAGTTTGGCCAGCTAAATTGGATTTAAAACTATATTATTTTTTAACTGGACTGCTATTATAATCTTTACAGGCATGGCAGTTGCACGGGATATTAAAGGAAAACGGGAACGTATTGTTTCAGTCATCAGCAATGGGACTACGATGGCTGGACAGGTCTATGAGGCGATGGGTAATGCAGGTTATTTGGACTCAAATATGGTAGTTATTTTAAATGACAGCCGGCACTCTTTACACCCAAAGACTGAGGAGGGTCCAAAGACAGCTATTAGTTCTCTGTCTAGTACCCTAAGCAAGCTCCAGTCAAGTAAATCCTTTCGAAGGTTTAGAGAAGTTGCTAAGGTATTTCCGTGTTTTTTATTATCATACCTCTAGGACTGGAAGATTTTGAGACATTCAACGTTATTTAAAGATTTCTTAGAACTTAGATATATTGGAAGTTTTGAAACGAGAGATATCTTCACAGAAAAATATATTTAACTTTGGGCAATACTTTAGACAATCTGAGTATAGAAAAGTTATTTGGTTTTGTGTGGCACGCATCTGAGAGAAAAATGTATTGGGCTTTGGTGATTTTGAAAATATCGAACATTTTCTGTTGCTATGAGTCAGATTTTGTGCCTTGTGCATTTTGTTCTATGAAATATTTATTTTTCTTCCCCCTTTTTTTTTCAGGGTGTTACTAAAAGAATTGGTGGAGGCATGCATGAATTGGCAGCTAAAGTTGATGAGTATGCACGTGGTATGGTCGGTCCACTAGGATCAACTCTTTTTGAAGAGCTCGGATTGTATTATATTGGCCCTGTTGATGGACACAATGTTGAAGACCTGATTTGCGTTCTACAAGAAGTGGCATCTCTTAATTCAATGGGTCCTGTTTTGGTTCATGTGATAACGGAAGAAAATCGGGAAGTTGAAAACAACCCAAAGAGTCGGGTAGAAGGTATATTACCGCTCATCTCCCTCCTTCTCTGGTGTTCATTTCATATGCTGTACAAAACTCTGCAGTAAATTTAAGGATTCATGAGTTGACTTGAACATAGTCTAACTCAGCCCAATATACTTTGGTTTTATATTTTTCATCTGAGGCTTTGCCTTTGTTCAGGCCTTTAGCGAGTATAAGAGATTGCTGACTACAATGATTGGTTCTCATTTTGTACAGGATGAAAAGCCATGTTCGATTTGATCTGACATATATGCTATTTTACACTTCCCAAACCTGCAGGTTTGAATAACTCTGATGATTTACTGTCCAAAATCCACCGTAGAACTTATAGCGACTGCTTTGTGGAGGCTTTGGTGATGGAGGCAGAGAAGGACAAAGATATCGTAACTGTTCATGCAGGAATGCATATGGAAACAGCATTTCAGCTATTTCGTGAACGATTTCCTGAAAAGTTTTTTGATGTGGGAATGGCAGAACAACACGCAGTTACATTTTCGGCTGGTTTGGCATGTGGAGGACTAAAGCCATTTTGCATAATCCCGTCTACATTCCTACAAAGAGCTTATGATCAGGTAGTAATTATATTTTAATTAGTTTTGGAATAAATAAGTTATGATATAATATAATAATATGATGATAATGTCTCTGATATCTTCTCATGGCCTGTTTAGGTAGTTCATGACGTGGATCGGCAAAGAATTCCAGTGCGTTTTGTCATTACAAGTGCAGGGTTGGTAGGATCTGATGGTCCCATGCATTGTGGAGCATTCGATATAGCATTTATGTCATGCTTACCAAATATGATCGTCATGGCACCATCCGATGAAGATGAGCTTGCCAACATGGTGGCCACTGCAGCCTACATTGATGATCGTCCAGTTTGCTTCCGATATCCAAGGGGCGCCATTGTTGTGATGGACCATTCCGTATGCAGTGGGACCCCCATTGAGGTAATTCCGCTTCATTGCTTAAAAACAAGTATACCGTCATTAATCATTCCCAGTAAGTATATAAACTTGGTATATTTAATACAGAGGATTACTTATGTGTTTTTTAACTTCTTTGTGCCACTGCGTTTAATTTGACTTCTTTGCGCTGCTGAGCAGATTGGAAAAGGGAAAATTCTTGCGGAGGGTAAAGATGTGGCATTGCTTGGATATGGATCAATGGTTCAGAACTGCCTCAAGGCTCGGTCTCTTCTTTCAACACTGGGCATTGATGTAACAGTTGCTGATGCAAGGTTCTGCAAGCCCTTAGATGTCAAGCTTCTTAGGCAGCTTTGTCGAAACCATTCATATCTGATCACGGTTGAGGAAGGTTCTATTGGAGGATTTGGATCCCATGTTGCACAGTTCTTTTCTCTCAACGGACAGCTTGATGGAAACATTAAGGTAATATTTATTTTCACTTCAATATTGATTGTCAATGGCACATTATATGTTAACACATCGTTCCTCATATTTTGTTTTCTCTGCCTGAAATCGACATTCCAGTGGCGACCAATTGTTTTACCGGACAACTACATTGAGCATGCATCCCCAAATGAGCAGCTAGCTATTGCTGGATTAACTGGACACCACATAGCAGCAACGGCGTTGACTTTGCTTGGCCGGAATCGTGAAGCCCTTCACTTGATGTGCTAGGCATCTGCTATTCTCTGCCCTTTCACCAAGACTATGTTTCTTAGCGGAAAAATATGAAATACAGATCAAAGCTCAAGTAGCATTAATTCGGCCGAAATGTTCTGAAAATTTATACCGTATTAATTTGTATAGAAGTGCTTTTGTCAAAAGTAGTTAGTATGCAACCAACGAAGGTTGGTCAGAGTGGGAGGGGCTCAGGTCGCTTAAGCAAGTGGTCTCGCTCTCGAGCCCTTGTGGATGCAGAAAAGTTTCTTGGGAGAGGTCCCCTCATATGCGCCCGACCGTACCTCGAAGGATTAGTCCTGGGCCTTGCCTGGGGACACCTTCAGAAGCCAAAAAGTAGTTAGTATGCAAGTTTATGTTCATTAATGTACAGCAGCACAAAGGAAATTTTTGAAATTTAAATATAAATTTAATACCATGTTGATATATATAGTGCATTAAATTGAAGATCCGTCCCGTCCCGTTCTGTCCCGTCCCGTCCCGTCCCGTCCCGTTCCGTTCCGTCCCGTCCGCGTACCAAACGCACCCTAATGTACAGCAGCACAAAGGAAATTTTTGAAATTTAAATATAAATTTAATACCATGTTGATATATATAGTGCATTAAATTGAAGATTTTTTTTTTTTGAGAAGAATTACGATATTTATTTATTTGGAATAAATCGTATAAAGCAGAGGATATGGTGCTGCTAACAATGGGTCTCAATAAAAATATTGTTGGGATTTTCAACTCAATCGAAGGAAAAAAGAGTCTTGCATCATATTAAGTATTATTCTATTTTCAAGAAGAATATTAAAAATTATATCAAGTGATTCTTCAAATCAAGAAAGTTGACTATTCAAAGTTAAGCCCAATCATGCCAATCTGTGTGCTGCCGTGTTCGTCTCTCGTTGACTAAACGTAACTTTCCATTGTGAAAACGAAGCCAACATATGTTTAGCATCCTGAATAACATGCCAAAACTCACCGTTCAAATTTGTTCCAAAACTCACCATTCAAATTTGTCGTCTCGACTTGTAATGTATTAATCACTACTGCTGCATCACCTTGTACGTCACCATCTGTGCCAAAAAGACAGCAGCTCTCGCTGCCATAATCTCTGCCATCTGTGCAGAAAGAACCCCCGGCAAATTCGAAGCCATGGCTGCCAAAAAAATCCCCCGGTCGTCTCGGATTATAGCACCAATCGCTCTCCAATCCCATCCCGCTCATTCCACGCACCATCAAAGTTACATTTAAGCCAACCTACCTCAGGTTTTATCCATGGCTGTGGAACGGAAATCTTGCTGCTCTTCTTTACTTCATGCTATTTTCTATACTCTTGGAGCCATGCTTGCGTTCGACAATGGATATGCACTTGGTTCATCGCCTTACTCGTCCACAGAAATGAGTTTCGTTCCTTCCAGATTCTCCAAATCAACACCAAAGCAAGATCAAAACTTTGCTTCGAAGGTTCTCCCACCATTTGAATCATCCAACTTTGGAATTTGCAGGTCCCGTCCCATAGTCCTCACCACTTGAATGAGCCACATGATAAGCAGACTTCGTTGTGAAAGTACCATTCTTCGCTTTAGTCCAAATTAAAGTATCCGAAGTCCGGAAATAACTAAGAGGGATACTCAAAATTAGTGCGCTTCCTCCTCACTAAAATACCATTAACCAAGTCATTCCATATGAAACCCTCATCCTCCATTAAAAACCCATTGACCGTAGTGGTAGGCGCAACACCCGTCGGAACTGGGCTTAGAACCTTAAAGAACTGTGCACGGGGTAACAAGCTGTCCCCCCGTATTCTAACCTTCTCTCCGTCGCCGACTCTCCATCTCGAACCTCGGCGAATAATGGCCCTGGCTTCCGCAATACTACGCCAACAATAAGATGCAACTCAGTCAACAACCCATCTTATAACATGAGAGTAGGGTGAGGATGTTACTTAAACTCGTCGGTTAACAGTCAACAACCGATCTTATAACATGTGAGTAGGGTAAGGATGTTATTTAAACTCGTCGATAAACAATCTTATAAGACGTGAATTAGTGTACGGTGATGATGTTCCATTCGATTGCGATCGGTCAAGCCATTAGTAACATGATCACAGAAGATGAGTTAAAGAATGCACAATCAAATTGTACTTAAAGCGGCTTTGGTTATTCTTATGCTGGTCTTTTTCGTTGATTGACACAGGCTGGCTTCCAAGTTATATAGCAGATTATGGGGTTCATCTTACGGTCTTCGTGTGGACAGCACTGTCTTATGATTTACCCGGTAAAGTTCCACATGGAGTTCCTAGGAGGCTTGTTTGTCCGTTTCCCTGGGACCCTCAATCACTCTACCCATTGGACAGTGGTCAAGGTATTGTTGGATTTAGCCCTCAATCACTCTACATGCCGGCTGTGATGATAGGGTGTCTATACTATTTCTTTTTTTTTTTATCACAGTGTAGTATCGCAGCTTGCACAAAAGTAGGAGTTTAATCTTCAGAAACCATCTGCATACCACTATGATATGATTCTCTTGGGAATAACGGTATGCTTTCCGACTTCATATCTTCTATTGCTTTTCCTTTTTCTTTGTAATCTATATGTTTATAACTCTGCTGCTACTTTTTCAATGTTGCAGACATTGATGTGTGGGTTGCTTGGACTTCCTCCTTCAAATGGGGTTCTTCCGCAGTCCCTGTGCACACCAAGAGTCTTGCTGTTCTAAGGCGTCTGGTGATCCGAAAGAAAATGGTAGAGTGCCAAGGAATGCATGAAACTGAACGCAACCAACTCTGAGTGAGTAACCTGCTGCAGTCACTCTTTGTGGGAGGCTCAATATTCGCAATCATCGTAATATAAAGATTCCTATTTTGGTTTTTCCTGCTGAGTGATGATCTCTGTCGTTGCTCTTTTCATTATCTTTGAATGGTTTCTGGCAGATGCAAGCCTGTGGAAATTCATGGAATTCACCCCGACCAGGTTTCACCTCGTCAGGGTCACCCATGAATCCTTTTTGGCATGACTTTACTTTTTTTGAAAATGTTTCCCAATTCATCTGATGCCTAGCCATGAACAAAGCACTGAGCCTCTTAGCATTTGGCCTGATGGTCCTCTTGTGACCCATATACCTCCTATAAACGATGAAACAAAAAATGCAACACATGGTTAAGAAATCTCTCAAAACAAAAAGGATTAAATTTAATAAGAAACAAAATAACAAGTAGAAATAGTTGCACAATTACAAATCTAATTTGACAATGACCATGATATCAAACTACACCGAAAATTTCTGAGATCTTTATGCTAGGGTTTCACTTGAAATAAATCTCTCCTTGTCACCGATGGATGTCAACGCAAGGCTATTCAGGTGGGAAGTCAACTAAACGAATATACACTAGACTACTAGACAATATCACATGTTTACTTGAGGACAGCAAGATCTTAATCTGTAAGATTTATTAACCATTTTAAGATGCAAACTTACTGCAGTTGGAATGATCACTGTTGAAAGTTTTTTAGTATACCAGTACTCAATTGAAGGATAGAAAATTATCAAATTTCCACAAATCTAGCCAAAGTCTAAATTTGGGGAACAAGTTACGGGAGCAATCAGTATCCCCAATGTCAAGTATACCTGTATTCAAAGGAGTTAAATCCCACAGAAACTAGTTTGAACTGGAAAGACAATGAATTTTCTAGCACAAGCAATCAGGAGTTACATAGACATCACACTGCACGATGAAATATGGAACAAGTTGATGAGGGGAAGATAAGATGTTTTGCTGTCTGTCTAGTGCCTAGCAGAAATCCTCTTTTAAACATTTAGTAAAAGGAACAAAGGATAAGCAAACATAAGAAAGAAAAGAAAGGACAAAAATACTTGAAACTTCAAAACAAAATAACTTCATGTTAAAAAGGCAGTACATTTGTTAATTAGTTCTGTCAAATGCTACAGATGCTACAGCTTAGGCTTGCGCAAAATTTTCAATTGTAGTTGAACACTGTCATGCTTTGTTAAGTTTACCGTGATAGAGCAGTAATTACTGCACCAGCATTCTCCAAAATCAAATTTATACATAATTTACTGATCCCAAGTATCATTTTGGATATACATAAATATTATTTTTTTTCATGCATTAGTTCAATCCCCAGAAAGGCTGATGTAATAGTGAAATAGATTTCTAACCTTCGACCTGCGAGAATTTTGGCCATATTCCCGTTATTATTAGTGACAAATACATCACTTTCGTCAGAGACAATGTAGTCAATTGCAGCAAGACGGGAGGAGAATGGAAGAAAAGGTTTCAGCTCCTCACTAGCAAGCATCTCCTTTGTGTAAAAATTTGGGAAGAGCTCTCTTAGAGGTCTCAAAGTCTCTTCCCCACCATATATTTCTCCAGAAGCAACGTAGAGATACGTGTCATTTGCAAAACCAAGTGCACGCAGCATCAAACCCACTTCATACGGAGTCAGTGGACATTTTCCTCGCTTTCGCTCTTCCTCGGCGCTTAAATCCTAAATGAATAATAAGAAAAATTACACCGGTATTCAAATTACAATGTGGAGCCAATTGTACCAACATCACCAGCATTGCACGCTATATAATGGCAATTACAATGCAATGTCACATGAGCTTCATATAAATACCAAAAAACATATCTTGCTAAGAATTGACGCATAAGTCGTAAGAGAATATAATATCTATCATAATTCTCGTTGAGATTAATATGAATCAGAATTATAAAAGAACAGCAATCTCACAGGTAATGTCGCCCATCGTTTCCTTATTTCAGCAAACTCATCTCTCTCTTTATCACCCCCGCCATAATAACACCCAGAAAATGCTAGCATATCAGGTTCAAACCTGTCATTAATGAGTGTCATCCGAAATTCAAAAACAACAACAGAAATTCAATCATACGTATCATGAAAGGATAGCAGTTCTTTAAGAAGAAAACAACTGATTGTGAAGATTATATTGGTACAATAAATGGATATAACCAAAAAGGGAAAATGACAAGAAAAGCTACAAAATTCTAAATGTGAAGACTCATAATTCTGGATAGTATACAAGGTGTATTCTAGTGTTTGTTTCTGCGCTTTGTTGCGCATTGGAAGGGTTTGACATGCATTCCCCATGACTGGTAAATGCAGATGACAATGTCATGGTCTTTCCATGGGTATCACAAACCCACAAAAAAGAAAAAAAGGTTTTGCACCCTGAAAGGAAGAGGTGGCTTTCCCATTCCCAATCTCCATTTCAACTATATAGTAAACTATGGTGGCGATTACTAGAATTCCATTCCGTGAAACAAGCACGACCTATGATCCTACAGGCAGAGGTGGCCTTTACTTACACTCCTATCCTCCATGAACATTAGATTCAAGTTGAAATTTAAAAATATCAGCTCCCTTCTAAATTAATAGGCAATAGAGACAAACCTCAAGTGAACAGCAATGAAACGTTTTGCCATCTTTCGCATTCTCATAACAAGTTTCTGACCGAGTTCATGTATAGATTTTGTAAATTTAAGTGCATGATAATTAACACGGCAACGCAACTTTTGCAGCTCATCGTCAAGGTTACTTGAAAGTCTATAATCAAACTTCGTCAATTGCAAAACCTGCCAAATTGCGAAAGTATTAACTGCCATTCTGAAACAGACTACAGGGCTTTTACTAAGACAGGAGACAATGGATTTAGGATATCTTGTACACCACTGAATAAGATAACCATCAGATAATAGCAAAGGGGTCTTACACGTCTCCTCAAGAGTATAGGCAAAACTTGTTCAATATAATATTCAGGTTCAGATTTCCTTGGCACACGCATGGTATATGGAGGCTTTTCCATGCTCCGCATGACTTTCTCAGGAACTCTCCGGACAACCGTCACATCTTTTGCAAGATAAGACATGAACCAATCGACATCAAAAATGTGGATAAAGTCACTGCATACAACATTAGTGTATTTAATGGGATGATATTTCAAAAGCCAATTTTCTACCAACACTAGAATGATATTCTTTTAAAGAGAAACAGAAGGTAACACAGAAAAGTTAATTGACGGAGCTAAAACCTTGTTAGAACCACATTACCTGTCATCCTTCCAATAGGAATGATGATCCAGCTCGGGTACAACTAAGGTAGCATTAAGAATCCGGGCAACTACCACTGCATCTGTTATCTGATTGCAGGAAATAAGTTACTATTTTCAGCATTGACAAGTAACTCAAGTAAAACAACAATCTGACTTACTCCTGTTCTTTGTTGGTTCAACCCCCCACTTGTTGCAATCAGCAAATACCCGTTGGATGATCGCTCTTTCACAGCCGCTGAATTCGAAAGATAATTACTTCAAATTGAAAACACAAACATAACAATGGCAAATTGACAATGCAAACATGGAATATGGAAATCGAACTCACGAGCATAGCGAGGCCCTCTTTGACTGCACCCGTAGTAGAATTTCGAGTAGCTGGACTTCCAAACGTCAATTGCCTCACGCCCATTTCCCTTCTGAAATTCAGAAACCCACCGTATTTTTCAACTAATTTGAATTAACAATCAAAACTTTAAGTAAATAAATAAATTTAAAAAATTGAAAGATAAAACGGGAAAGAGAGCGGTGCCGTACCCGCTTTGTGTAGAATGAACTTAATGAAGTGTTCATGACCAAGCGCTGGGAGTACCACTCGAGATCAGATGCCACGTGACCGGTGAAGAGCGAAATCAGGCCCAGCCCAAACAGCATCAGCCCACACACCAGCGACCACGACCACGACTTCACCGTCTGCTTCCTCTCCTTCTGCGACAGCGACGGCGTCATTTTGGTGGCGATGGCCATGGCGGGGGCCGGGGCGGGTGATCTCAAGCTCAGCACGTGCTTCTTCTCGCCGCCATTGCTGAAGCCGTTCTGGTGGTGCTGCTGTAACAGAGCCAGCTTCGCTGCCGCCGGAGTCCAGCTGAACCGCCACGCCTTCACCACGCCCATCCAGAACAACCGCCCTCACTCTTCCAGCTTATTTACTGGAAATGCCATTCGCCCTCCAAATCATGCGTCTCCGCGAATTGCGGAAGAGCGCGCGGCAGAGTGCTGTTCGGGGAGAGGAAGCTGGAAAAAGACGAAGGGCAGGTGGTGCAAATAAAGGGAATGCGGGGGTTCGAAATCGAATACTGGAGAGTGCGGGGTTTCCGGCAACAGTCACTGTGCAGCTTTTGAGAGGTGTTGCAAGATACTGGAGATCTTTAGAGAGAGAAACAAGAAAAGAGGAGAGTGAGAGAGGGAGAGCGCGTGAAACTGCCTATATGATGAAGGAAGCTTGTAATTTTCCCCTTTTTTATTTATTTTAGTCTATAGTTTATTTATTACTCAATAATATTTAACTGAGATTTGTCTTCCATTTTTGGAAATTACGAATAAGAAAATGTGCTATTTATTGCATCCTAATCTACTCATACGCTCCTTTTAAATTAGACTGCTTATCACTCTATTATCATTATGTATTAGAGGAGGCATAATTTACCAGGTCGAAACTCCGAACAAGATTTTAACGAGGCTACTTGTAACACATATCCTTTTAGTTGTATATTTTTTCATCTTAATATTGTACATTTTAGAAGAAAAAGGCATACGTGGCATTCTCTATAAATGGTTGACAAAAGTGTTAAGTCTCCAAGTTTGTCATCCCAATAATGAACTGTTTATTTATTTTATGCATATAAATGATTAAAAAATCTTTAAATTAAATAATTTTTTGTGTATATAATTTTTAGATGAGAATAAAGAAAATAAACAATACCAATTATGATATTTGGATAGTAAAAGTTTGTTAAGCTTAAGTGTGGGGACAGGCAAGTCCCCTCATTTGAGAGGCACAATCATTATTCTTTCATAATTTCATAAATTTAGTGTACATTATATATTACTTCTCGAAGAAAGAGTATGTGTTTTGATGATTTTTTGTAGGAAAGAAAAGATGGTTGTCGCGGCCTTTAGGGTGCGTTTGGTACGTGGGACGGGACGGGACGGAACGGAACGATGCGTTCCGTCCCGCGTTTGGTGCGCTAAAAATGGGTGGAACGGGTTGTTCCACGGGACAGATTTTGGGTGTTTTTGCGTTCCACCTCTCCCCCCTGGAACGGGTTTGTTCCACGTCTGTGGAACACAATGTTTTACCATTTTAAGACAAATATACCCCATGTCTTTTTCAAAAATTACACCTTCGTTCCGTCCCGTCCCGTTCTGTCCCGTCCCGTCCCGTCCCGTCCCGTTCCGTTCCGTCCCGTCCGCGTACCAAACGCACCCTAATGTACAGCAGCACAAAGGAAATTTTTGAAATTTAAATATAAATTTAATACCATGTTGATATATATAGTGCATTAAATTGAAGATTTTTTTTTTTGAGAAGAATTACGATATTTATTTATTTGGAATAAATCGTATAAAGCAGAGGATATGGTGCTGCTAACAATGGGTCTCAATAAAAATATTGTTGGGATTTTCAACTCAATCGAAGGAAAAAAGAGTGTCTTGCATCGTATTAAGTATTATTCTATTTTCAAGAAGAATATTAAAAATTATATCAAGTGATTCTTCAAATCAAGAAAGTTGACTATTCAAAGTTAAGCCCAATCATGCCAATCTGTGTGCTGCCGTGTTCGTCTCTCGTTGACTAAACGTAACTTTCCATTGTGAAAACGAAGCCAACATATGTTTAGCATCCGTATTAAGTATTATTCTATTTTCAAGAAGAATATTAAAAATTATATCAAGTGATTCTTCAAATCAAGAAAGTTGACTATTCAAAGTTAAGCCCAATCATGCCAATCTGTGTGCTGCCGTGTTCGTCTCTCGTTGACTAAACGTAACTTTCCATTGTGAAAACGAAGCCAACATATGTTTAGCATCCTGAATAACATGCCAAAACTCACCGTTCAAATTTGTTCCAAAACTCACCATTCAAATTTGTCGTCTCGACTTGTAATGTATTAATCACTACTGCTGCATCACCTTGTACGTCACCATCTGTGCCAAAAAGACAGCAGCTCTCGCTGCCATAATCTCTGCCATCTGTGCAGAAAGAACCCCCGGCAAATTCGAAGCCATGGCTGCCAAAAAAATCCCCCGGTCGTCTCGGATTATAGCACCAATCGCTCTCCAATCCCATCCCGCTCATTCCACGCACCATCAAAGTTACATTTAAGCCAACCTACCTCAGGTTTTATCCATGGCTGTGGAACGGAAATCTTGCTGCTCTTCTTTACTTCATGCTATTTTCTATACTCTTGGAGCCATGCTTGCGTTCGACAATGGATATGCACTTGGTTCATCGCCTTACTCGTCCACAGAAATGAGTTTCGTTCCTTCCAGATTCTCCAAATCAACACCAAAGCAAGATCAAAACTTTGCTTCGAAGGTTCTCCCACCATTTGAATCATCCAACTTTGGAATTTGCAGGTCCCGTCCCATAGTCCTCACCACTTGAATGAGCCACATGATAAGCAGACTTCGTTGTGAAAGTACCATTCTTCGCTTTAGTCCAAATTAAAGTATCCGAAGTCCGGAAATAACTAAGAGGGATACTCAAAATTAGTGCGCTTCCTCCTCACTAAAATACCATTAACCAAGTCATTCCATATGAAACCCTCATCCTCCATTAAAAACCCATTGACCGTAGTGGTAGGCGCAACACCCGTCGGAACTGGGCTTAGAACCTTAAAGAACTGTGCACGGGGTAACAAGCTGTCCCCCCGTATTCTAACCTTCTCTCCGTCGCCGACTCTCCATCTCGAACCTCGGCGAATAATGGCCCTGGCTTCCGCAATACTACGCCAACAATAAGATGCAACTCAGTCAACAACCCATCTTATAACATGAGAGTAGGGTGAGGATGTTACTTAAACTCGTCGGTTAACAGTCAACAACCGATCTTATAACATGTGAGTAGGGTAAGGATGTTATTTAAACTCGTCGATAAACAATCTTATAAGACGTGAATTAGTGTACGGTGATGATGTTCCATTCGATTGCGATCGGTCAAGCCATTAGTAACATGATCACAGAAGATGAGTTAAAGAATGCACAATCAAATTGTACTTAAAGCGGCTTTGGTTATTCTTATGCTGGTCTTTTTCGTTGATTGACACAGGCTGGCTTCCAAGTTATATAGCAGATTATGGGGTTCATCTTACGGTCTTCGTGTGGACAGCACTGTCTTATGATTTACCCGGTAAAGTTCCACATGGAGTTCCTAGGAGGCTTGTTTGTCCGTTTCCCTGGGACCCTCAATCACTCTACCCATTGGACAGTGGTCAAGGTATTGTTGGATTTAGCCCTCAATCACTCTACATGCCGGCTGTGATGATAGGGTGTCTATACTATTTCTTTTTTTTTTTATCACAGTGTAGTATCGCAGCTTGCACAAAAGTAGGAGTTTAATCTTCAGAAACCATCTGCATACCACTATGATATGATTCTCTTGGGAATAACGGTATGCTTTCCGACTTCATATCTTCTATTGCTTTTCCTTTTTCTTTGTAATCTATATGTTTATAACTCTGCTGCTACTTTTTCAATGTTGCAGACATTGATGTGTGGGTTGCTTGGACTTCCTCCTTCAAATGGGGTTCTTCCGCAGTCCCTGTGCACACCAAGAGTCTTGCTGTTCTAAGGCGTCTGGTGATCCGAAAGAAAATGGTAGAGTGCCAAGGAATGCATGAAACTGAACGCAACCAACTCTGAGTGAGTAACCTGCTGCAGTCACTCTTTGTGGGAGGCTCAATATTCGCAATCATCGTAATATAAAGATTCCTACCTCAATTCTTTGGGGATACTTTGCCTACATGGCGATTGATAATCTCTGGCGATTGATAATCTCCCAGGTAATCAGTTGTGGGAGAGGCTCTTGCTACTCTCCATCAGCCCTAACCAACGTACAAATAAGTCAGTTTCAGAAAGTTCATTATACTGCAATTTATGAGTTATTTTGGCCTCCATATCTTCTGCCTCTTCAGAAGCTTCATGATTTCGAAATACTTCTGACAAGGCTTTGGGTTGGGAATCACCTCCTAATCGTTGAAAAATGCTTCGGGAAGTGTCTTTTTTTGTTGCCTGCTTGATCTTTTCGCGGGCTTTTCTCCTTTCATTTTCTTCTTTCCTCCTGATCAGTTCATGATCAATGAGGATTCCAGCTGGGGGAATTTCGAGCTCACACTCGCATTGGCACTTACTACACATAACCATCCCTTTGATTATGGTTGCTATTGGATATTCGGGCGATTTGATCACCCCTCATGTAGGTTTTTTAGCCAGTCTTTCTTCCTCTGCTTCCCTTGTAATTTTTTCTTTTCCCTTCTCAACCCATACCATATTGATCATATTTATAGGGGCCCCTGAAAAGGGAACTGCAGGTTTGTCCACCACCATATCTTCTGCCTGGCTGGTTTTAAGTCTCTTTCCCTCGGGAGGAACCAAGTCTGCTTCGTTTCTGGAGCCTGTGGAGGCTTTCTCTAATCTTTGCAACATTTGCAACAATGTGGTTTGCAAATCTTCTGGCATTTTTGTCATATATCTTCTAATCAAAAGAAGGGAATCCCACCGGGCGTGCCAAAACTATGTTCGCGTCAGGAATTTCTGTCGGGGATGTTTCCTGGACGATGAGCACACAGCTCCCCGAGAGGTTGGCGCTAGTTGAGGGCTGCTGTCGGGCTTCTGCCGGGCTTCTGCTTCACTGTCGGGCTTTGTCGGGCAAGTCTCGTCGGGCAAGTCTTATCGGGCAAGACTCTTCGAGCAAGGCTCGTCGGGCAAGGCTGAAAGAGAAGGACAGAGTTAACTTTGAGAGGTGCCTTTGTGGGGCCTTAGGTGTAGGCCTTGAGGCTTCCTATTAGAATTCGTTCTTATACTCAAACGTTCTAGATCGCAGAACGAAATGAATCCAAATAGGTACCTTCGTGGGGCCTTAAGTGTAGACCTTGAGGCTTCCTATCAGAATCCATTCCATGCTTGAGCGTTCTATGATAATCATAATATAATAGAAATAAAACTAAAGGGGTAGGTCGATTACTTGCGCCCCAAGTAACTTCGGACTTCTTGTTTATCAAGGACTGTCGTGGATGAGTTAAGTCCACATAAGGTTCTTTTTTATGCCTTGAGGCCAAGGACTTTTAACTGATCAGATTTGCATGCCCAAGGGCTTAGGACTTGGATCTGGTTTGAACACTGACGATATATTCAAATCGGATCCAAGTACTGAGAAAGCCTTTTAATAGTCATCTTGCTAGAAATAACTTGAATACAACTGGAAGTATACAACATATTGCTAGGCTAATGAATGAAAAGACAAAAACAAAGAAGGTCGGGGAAGGTTTAACCTTATCGGGTAAGGCTGATCGTCTTGCAGGTTCCTATCTTTGTAGTTTATCAAGGGTCTGAAAGCTTTAGAGAGAGAGAGAGAGAGAGAGATTACAAAAGATGAATCGATACTACAACAAGGTTGAACAAGGTAGCAGAGCTATTACAAAGGTTTGAGTGAAGGTTTATCCCGTGAGGGATGAAGGCTTGTCCCGAGAGGGATGAAGGCTTGGGTTGACTACAGCTTCATTTTGAAGGCAAATCTGGCTTTGAGCAGAGTTTGTGCTTGCATTTGTTTGTTTGATTGAGTGTCCTTATTCCTGGTTTCTCTTTCTTCTTATATAGACAACTCGGCTTGGCCTCCTGTAGCAGTAACCTTGCCCGAATGCGGTTTGAGGGTGATGACTCATCAGCTATTTTACATGTACTGCCACCATAAAGTACTGCCACCATAAAGTACTTTATGGGCTTTGTAGCTGATCAGTCTATACCACTTGGCCTTTGGGTAGGTGAGCAAGTGGTCTTCATGAGCTGTACCAAGTCAGAAAAGCCGTTTTCTGTTTTTCTGGGTTTTGGCTGGGCCTTGGCCAACTCTTCCTTTCAGGCCTCCTTTTGGGCCAGCTCCTTTCTTGAGCCCAAAGTTCAAGTTTTGATCCAAACATTATGAATGTGTTTAAATGATTCTGATTCATGGCATTGAAATGTTTGAGCAGGAAAAAGTACCACCCGGACCTGGAAATGATGACGGTACAGATGATTTCTATGATGCTGAGATATTGGATGAGACGACAATAAGCAGAGGAGAGTTGAAGCTCAGAACCAGCTTCAGTAGTGAAGACGGGCTTTCTCATGTAAGAAAAACAATCCAACTCCTTCTATCCGTCTTTGTTTAATCAATTTTACATCATTTTACACGTTTCCAATCGGTTCAATGACATATTGCAATGTAAAATTGTGCAGGTGCACCCCGAAGATGTTGCCCGAATTTGACGATACAGTGGATTATGATCAGTATACATTGACTGAGACCTGAGCTTGTGCTTGTGATATGATTAAGCTCCTCAACAGTGGACCGCTGATTTTCTGTATCAAGCACACTCAATATAGCAAAGATATTAACAAATTACAGAAAAGAGGACTAAGAATTATGCCTAGCTTGGAAAACAAGAAATACAGAGAGAAAATCACGTGCGGATTCACGATGTTTTCGGGCAAATTATGGGACACGGAGTATGCAAGAGGTGAAGATAGACATGCCATCTGGGGGATGATTTTCTGGCCTTCTGGATAATTATTTCTCAGAATCACCAACAAGAACAAGATGATCGCCGTCTCTAACAAGCTCTATATCTTCAATTTCAGCTCTGTCTATGGTTAAAACTTTTGTGGCTGAAAACTGGAATTTCTTGGCACCAAGGTCAAGTAGTTGTTGAAGGGAGTCAGGCAGAAGCACAAGCTTTGCAGCAGTTTCGCCTTTTTCCGGGCAGCTAAGTGTCACTCTGGCTGGATAGCTGTTCCTACTTGTGCTCCTTGTCAAACTGCCTGTAGATGTGACATTGTCTCTATCTTTCTCACCTGCATGTTTTCAAATTCACCTTTGTCAAAACTTTTCATCACCTAGTGTTCAAAAAAATTCAAAGTTCGGTTAAAGGCCTCAGTTTCTAGTAGGTCGAGTAATGATTTACTCGCGCATTTTTACTCATAATATTATGGGATTTACGAAACATTATGTAAGTGATTTATTAAGAGAAAAAAAATGAGGAAATTATAGCATCTTTCTAAGAATTTATGGAGAAAATTGAAGATATGCTTACCGGTATTAGTATTGGCGGTTGACATGAAACCGAACAGTGAATTGCGAAAGCTTTTATCCATTCTAAGAGTATTTTCAGATGTCATATCTGAGTTGAATGGCCTGCCATCCCGTGCGTAGGGAGGTAATGTAGGCTCACTTCTGAACTTCCCAGGACGTGATAGTATCGGATCCTCTGGCATAGGAACAACAGTTTGTTTCTTGCTTGGTTTCTTACTCTCCGATTTTTGCTGAAACAGTTCCATTATTTTGTCATGTCCCTGATGCTCTGCCAAAGCCCTTGGAGTCCATCCGTAGCTATCTGGCTTGTCAGCCTCAGCTCCTTGTTCCAAGAGGAACTTAGCTATCTCTACGTTTTCTTCGCATACTGCCGTGTGAAGTGCTGTAGTCCCATTGTTCTTGGGCAGTGTTACCTCACCGTTATACTTGACAATGTATTTAAGCAGCTCCAAGTTGTTTTGCTCAACAGCAGAACAAGCAAAATTTCCCACATTGCCAGAATTTATCTTCGCTCCATTGTCTAAGAGAAGTTTAATCAAAGACTCATGCTTCCCTGATATTGCTTCCCATAGAGGAACATTTCCTTCCGAATCTGCATGCAAAGTAACGAACAATTGATTCAGCGTGACAATCCCACACCACGTCTAAAATAAAAGGTCACCTAAATAGAAACATAGCGCACCAGACTGTCTGACTAGAAAACATGTTCGTACCTTGTATATTGGGATCGGCTTCATACTCTAGAAGTAAAAGGGCACAATGTTCATTTCCATTAGATGCTGCAATGTGCTGTTGAAACTCAAAAGAAAATAACGCATACAAAGTAAGCACCAAACTCTCAAATTCAAAGGCTATTGGGGACAAAATGGGGTCTGTTTGCACAATAATGATAGGGTATGCGCACCATAGCTGTTCGTCCATTATCATCCATCTCATTTGGATCTGAACCCCGCCTGAGCAATTGATGCAGCAACATATCATCACCCCTCTGTGCAGCAAAGCATAAACTAAGAGGCAGATCCATTCTACCGCTAGCCAGCACATGCTCTATGTCCCTCAAAATTCCTTCTGCCAGCGGATTCTTCATTTCTTTCAAATGCTGCATCAATATGCATAAGAAAGACGCAAAGAACTGTTATCAAAATTCTGATTCCCATATATTAAAGACTACCAAAAAATGATTAATGTAACTTACAAACCTTAAGAAAATTGTTCATGATTATCGTTCCATCTCCAACATTTGCTTGAACAAGGTTTAAGAAAGCTGTACGGTTCAAACGCAGAAGCTGGGACAGTCCTTTCGTCCTAACTGTGACCATTTGAGGCCTGTAACAAAGCACACCTATTTCACCAACAACGTCTCCTGTCTTGGCTTCACGAACAACCTGCAGTCATTCAACAAGAAGTCCATCAGTCATAGACAAAGCACCAAGTTTATGTTTTGGAAGACAACGTTGATCACATATTTTATATCATGAAACTTGCCGGTGTTGCTCCATTCCTATGCATAATATTTTATATCATGAAACTTATCCCCACTTTATTATTATTAGACGATTCCACAGTAATAGTACTAATTATGGATTGAATGTAATACCACTTTTTTATTATTATTATTATTATTATTATTTTATAAATGTAGAATTCATACTTTCAACAATAACACGTATATTAGTAATACCACAAGACCTCCCAATTGGCGCTCTGCGTCTACGCTTTCATTTGACAACAACTAAGAGCTTTTATAAAGACGATGAACAAATAGTCCATCAATATGGTGTTTTTTTTATAACAAACGATATTATCTACACTAAAGTAGAGGGGTGGACTTAGTCTCACAATGGATTAGCGATAATATGGTTCAAATTTTCCACCACTAGACCGTAGTACTAAGTGGCATCAATATAATGTTTAAGTTACATGCCAATTGCCCGTTAATATACATGGTGTTCATCAGTGAGTCCGTGAGTGCAGAGAGAAGGTAACCTGCTCTAGATCTAACCAATTATATTAAATTCATCTAGACTATAATTCAATTAATATTCTGCTATTCATATAGAAAAGATATCGATTGAAGGGAAATGAAATAAAAGAGGCATTGGATCTTTTAAGGCAAATGATAACCGTACATTATTTTATTTCTCACACATTCATGTTTAATTTTGTTCGTTGATAGTATTTGATTTATTGAAATCAATGACTAAAAGATGTAAGGCTGAAAAAGATGTGTGAACATCATTTTCCTTTAGGAAAAATAAAACGAATTGGACACTAAAAATTCTAAAACCCACGTGCATTTGTTATTAATAGTATACTTAAAATTTGTTGTTGTTCATTTGAATTATAAGACGTGCATGACCTAGTAATATCACGTGACGATAAAACTATTACACAAAAAAAAAAATATTCTTGAGTGTGATTGGAGAAGTATATACATATAAATGCTGTACATGTATGAATTAATTGAAGGCAATAAGAATCTGAATTTTGAACCAATGGATGGAGGAGATATCAGTGTCAAGTTCACCTTTCTCTTTGTTTTAAAGCATCGTCTACAAATTAGAGTCCATTAATTTTTCTTTGGACAGGTTCTCTGCAGGGTAAACTTTAATTGCATCAGTGATCTTACATGAGCCGGGCATGCATCGAATGTCAACGATTTAAATAAGAAGTTTGAATTTAAGTTTAGATTGGTGACGGGGATTTTTTGATAGTATATTGATGACTTTAACATAATATTTTATGATCTTATAGAATGGTTGATTTCTACTTTTCAAGTGCTAAAGGAAAAACACATAGAATCCAAACAAGTGTTTGGGTCTGAAAGAGGATAATTTGAACAAATATCTTATTCGTTTGAAGAGTTAAAAACAAAAAAGTAATAAGATCATCTGCCTTTTGATCATCTTGTTTTAGTGTTCAAGGGGTCGTCGGTTTAAATTTTTTAATAATATTATTTCTAAATAAAAATCTAAAATGGCTTTTTATTTTTGTCAAACGATTGATTTTGGTTAGATTAGTCATCAACGAAATTTAAACTTATGCCGTTGTGCAAGAGCACAACTCCTTTTCACCACTGTAATAAAGAGCCACTTCCTGAAAAGCTTATTTAATTTCTTGAAAAAAATGACATAAATTTATCAAGAAAACAAATTCGAATATTTGAGCTGACCATCTATCCTCGACAAGAAAACAAAAAAAAGCAGCAGTTAAATAAATTTCAAGAGTAAAGTACAAGCAATTATTTGACAGGGTATGAACCAATAAGAACAGTACTTTTTTTTTTTAAGAAACAATAGTGGTATTAGATTCAAGAAGTTGCGGGTTACAAAAGAGGCATACTATGGCTGAGGAGTTTCCTCGACCAGTAAGTCCATAATGAAAACGGTTGGGCATTCAACCCAATTACAGTTTCAAATCCCCAAAAAAAAAAAAAAAAAAAAAAAAAAAAAAAAAAACATGAACGATTGAAACATCATTTAAAGAGAACAAAATTGGGCAATAAATTCTAGTTCTTCATGATCTTGTGCCGCCAAGAATTTGTACAAATACAGTCCAAGATTCAAACACAGCCTAAATTTAAAACTTGCTGCATGCAATTCATATCAGATCAACTCAACTGATAACACACATGGACGTGTAAAACCAACAAGAAAATTTGAAAAATTGCTAGAGAAAGAGAGAGATAGATTTGTCACTTGTAGTAATAATTAAATGGGGAGATGATGAAACGGTGGAACTTGTGTTTGGGACGGTTTGGAGCAGTGGCGCCAAGAGACGGCAAAATGCCATCGATGAGGTTAAACTGGCTGGCTTGGCTGCCGTCCCTCGACATTTCTTCCGCCTTCTCCTGTTTTCCTCCACCACACCCTTGCCCGCACATTGACATCGACATTGCCATTGACCCCTTCCTCATCATTCCCACTCCGATCAGCAGTCATCATCTTCCATGTTTCTCTCCCTTCAGTCCCTTGAAGCTCACTTTTCCTGTCTCTCTCTCTAAGATTTAACGCAAAAGTTCTCCTCTTTGGTATCAGCAATGTTGGACAAGAGTGAAGACCCACCAAAAAGGAAAAAGAGAGAAGCAATGGAAGCTGCTAACTCTCTCTCCCTGTCTGTGTGTGTGCCTCACTCTCTAGGATTCTTGGCTCACTTTATCTCTCTCTCTCGGTTTCTCTGTGATTTGTTCTCTTTTTTCCCGGACGTTACGTGGAGAGAGCCTTTGTGTGTTGTAGTGTGTACAACGTTACACGACGTTGGCTGAAGGACTAACACAGATCAAGGGCTCACCCTGATGATCTCGTACAACTTAACCGTAATAAGAAATTCTTATCACCACTTTATTATTATTAGACGATTCCACAGTAATAGTACTAATTATGGATTGAAGGTAATACCACTTTTTTATTATTATTATTATTATTATTATTATTTTATAAATGTAGAATTCATACTTTCAACAATAACACGTATATTAGTAATACCACAAGACCTCCCAATTGGCGCTCCGCGTCTACGCTTTCATTTGACAACAACTAAGAGCGTTTATAAAGACGATGAACAAATAGTCCATCAATATGGTTTTTTTTTTTTATAACAAACGATATTATCTACACTAAAGTAGAGGGGTGGACTTAGTCTCACAATGGATTAGCGATAATATGGTTCAAATTTTCCACCACTAGACCGTAGTACCAAGTGACATCAATATAGTGTTTAAGTTACATGCCAATTGCCCGTTAATATACATGGTGTTCATCAGTGAGTCCGTGAGTGCAGAGAGAAGGTAACCTGCTCTAGATCTAACCAATTATATTAAATTCATCTAGACTATAATTCAATTAATATTCTGCTATTCATATAGAAAAGATATCGATTGAAGGGAAATGAAATAAAAGAGGTATTGGATCTTTTAAGGCAAATGATAACCGTACATTATTTTATTTCTCACACATTCATGTTTAATTTTGTTCGTTGATAGTATTTGATTTATTCAAATCAATGACTAAAAGATGTAAGGCTGAAAAAGATGTGTGAACATCATTTTCCTTTAGGAAAAATAAAACGAATTGGACACTAAAAATTCTAAAACCCACGTGCATTTGTTATTAATAGTATACTTAAAATTTGTTGTTGTTCATTTGAATTATAAGACGTGCATGACCTAGTAATATCACGTGACGATAAAACTATTACACAAAAAAAAAAAAAATTCTTGAGTGTGATTGGAGAAGTATATACATATAAATGCTGTACATGTATGAATTAATTGAAGGCAATAAGAATCTGAATTTTGAACCAATGGATGGAGGAGATATCAGTGTCAAGTTCACCTTTCTCTTTGTTTTAAAGCATCGTCTACAAATTAGAGTCCATTAATTTTTCTTTCGACAGGTTCTCTACAGGGTAAACTTTAATTGCATCAGTGATCTTACATGAGCCGGGCATGCATCGAATGTCAACGATTTAAATAAGAAGTTTGAATTTAAGTTTAGATTGGTGACGGGGATTTTTTGATAGTATATTGATGACTTTAACATAGTATTTTATGATCTTATAGAATGGTTGATTTCTACTTTTCAAGTGCTAAAGGAAAAACACATAGAATCCAAACAAGTGTTTGGGTCTGAAAGAGGATAATTTGAACAAATATCTTATTCGTTTGAAGAGTTAAAAACAAAAAAGAAATAAGATCATCTGCCTTTTGATCATCTTGTTTTAGTGTTCAAGGGGTCGTCGGTTTAAATTTTTTAATAATATTATTTCTAAATAAAAATCTAAAATGGCTTTTTATTTTTGTCAAACGATTGATTTTGGTTAGATTAGTCATCAACGAAATTTAAACTTATGCCATTGTGCAAGAGCACAACTCCTTTTCACCACTGTAATAAAGAGTCACTTCCTGAAAAGCTTATTTAATTTCTTGAAAAAATGACATAAATTTATCAAGAAAACAAATTCGAATATTTGAGCTGACCATCTATCCTCGACAAGAAAACAAAAAAAAGCAGCAGTTAAATAAATTTCAAGAGTAAAGTACAAGCAATTATTTGACAGGGTATGAACCAATAAGAACAGTACTTTTTTTTTTTAAGAAACAATAGTGGTATTAGATTCAAGAAGTTGCGGGTTACAAAAGAGGCATACTATGGCTGAGGAGTTTCCTCGACCAGTAAGTCCATAATGAAAACGGTTGGGGATTCAACCCAATTACAGTTTCATTGGAAAGCGAAAGACCATAACGAGCAAGTCGGTGGGTAATACCACTGGCTTGACGGCGAACATGGGAGACCTCAGTGATCGTCAAGAGCAGTGCTTTGATGTCCTCAATGATCTGACCAACGGTGGAAAGATTAACAGAGGAGTCACCAAGTGAGTTGACGATCTGAAGCGAGTCGGATTCAAAACAATAGCTATAAGAACCCCTAGTTTTCGCCCAAATCATAGCCAAACAGACAAGGAGGGCCTCCGCATGGAGGGGAGAGAGAACATCATTCAGCAAACCGGCCATAGCCGCCACAAAAAGACCATCAGCATCACGAGCAATAAAACCAAATAGGGCCCATGACCTAGAGGAATCCCAAGCCCCATCGATGTTTATCTTCAGAGAACCAAATGGAGGGAGGTTCCATGTAATCAAGGAAGGGCATGGCATGGGGATCGAGATATCTCCGAATTGATAAAGTCCTGCCACCAAGACAGTTCGAGAGACGATAGAATCTGGAGTGCCTTCCAAAAAGCCCAACAGATCATCAGAGCTTTCCTTTGGTTTCTTAAGAGTTTTCTCCCCATTCAAACAAACACATTTGCTTGAATTAATTTGAAATTAATAAGTAATCTTTTAATTAAATTTTAACCAAGTCAGTATAGTCCAAGAGACCCAAAAACCAAGACCCTAGTCTTTATTAATGAAATATATGTTTATTTTATATATTTTAATTCATCACTAGGGATGGCAATTATAACCGTTAAACCCGATAACGGTGAATAACAATTTTGTAGTTGAAAACCTTCAATGAATTTCTAGCCTTTCTTTTTTGCAACTCCTGGATATTTCTGCTACACAACTTAGCAAAGTATCACATTGCTGCTACAAAACTCCCCTCTCAGCTAGTAGAACTATATATGTATTTTTTGTGATCTAGATGTCCTACCAGACGGAATTTGGAACATGATTAGTCTTCGAGTCCTTGGTCTCGGTTAAAAATCAATCAGTTCTATAATTTCCAAATGGTTGTATACATTTAGCTATCTTGGAAACACTAGTTCTTTCAGAAAATAACTTTCATGTTGAAATTTCAAGTTCCATTGGAAACTTGACGGCCCTTGTCAATCTTGACACATCAGACAACCAACTTGATGGGAAAATCCCATCAGACTACACATCAGCCTTTGTAAGCTGATTGGCCTCGAATTTTCGAGGAACAATTTCAGCGGAAGCATTGTAGAAATATTTGAAAGCTTGTTTACATGCAGTTTAAGTCACATTGTGTCAATGGGTCTATTAGATAATATTCATTATGGGCATATGTTTCGATACGAATGTATTAGTACATATGTTTCGATACGAATGTATTAATACATATGTTTCGGTACAAATGTATTAATACATATATTTTGGTACCAATGTTTTACTACATATGTTTCGGTACGAATGTATCGGTACATAAGTTTCAATACAAAAATCGGTACATAAATTTCGGTACAATTGTTTCAGTACGAGTGTATCAGTACATAAATTTTGGTACGAATGCATAACATAAGTTTCAGTAAAGAAAATTGGTACATAAGTTTCAGTAAAAATGTATTAGTACATAAGTTTCGGTACGAATGTTTCAGTAGATAATTTCGGTACGAGTGCATCGGTACATAAGTTTTGGTACGATTGCATCGGTACATAAGTTTCGATACGAATGTATTGGTGGATATGTTTTGGTACCAATGTATTAGTACATATGTTTCTGTACAAATGTATTAGTACATATGTTTCTGTACAAAAATCGGTACATAAGTTTTGGTACAAATGTATTAGTACATATGTTTCTGTACCAAAGTATTAGTACATAAGTTTTGGTACGATTGCTTCAGAATATAAGTTTGGGTATGAATGAATCGGTACATAAATTTCGGTATGAAAGCTGAACATATGTTTTAGTACAAAAATCGGTACATAAGTTTTGGTACGAATGTATTAATACATATGTTTTGGAATGAATGTATTAGTCCATATGTTTTGGTACAAATGTATTAGTACATATGTTTCGGTACGAATGTATTGATACATAAATTTCATTACAAACATCGGTACTTAAGTTTCGGTACAAATATATTAGTTTTGGTACGAATGCATCGGTATATAAGCTTCGGTACGAATGTATCAGTACTTAAGTTTTGGTACGGATGTATTAGTACATATGTTTCGGTACGAATGTATTAGTACATATGTTTCGGTACGAATGTATTAGTACATATGTTTTGGTACAAATGTATTAGTACATATGTTTCGGTACGAATGTATTGATACATAAATTTCATTACAAACATCAGTACTTAAGTTTCGGTACAAATATATTAGTTTTGGTACGAATGCATCGGTATATAAGCTTCGGTACGAATGTATCAGTACTTAAGTTTTGGTACGAATGTATTAGTACATATGTTTCGGTACGAATGTATCAGCACATAAGTTTTAGTACAAAAATCGGTACAAAAGTTTCGTTACGATTGCTTCATAATATAAGTTTTGGTACAAATGCATCGGTACATAAGTTTCATACGAATGCAGAACATACGTTTCAGTACAAAAATCGGTACATAAGTTTCAGTACGAATGTATTAGTACATATGTTTTGGTACCAATGTATTAGTACATATTTTTCTGTACGAATGTGTCGGTACATAAGTTTCGGTACGATTGCATCGGTACATAAGTTTCGGTACTAATGTAACGGTACATAAGTTTCGGTACAAATGTATTAGTACATATGTTTGGGTACGAATGTATTAGTACATATGTTTCGGTACGAATGTATTAGTACATAAGTTTTAATACGAATGTATCAGCACATAAGTTTTAGTAAAAAAATCGGTACAAAAGTTTCGTTATAGGAAGATTTTTTGAGCAGACATTAAACAAAAAAAATAAAAATTCTGCCCAAATTTTTACCACACAAGTTTTCTTTGGGGATTGATCAAGGACCATCTATGTGCTTGGAAAATTAGTTGTGATAAGAATAAGGCATGCCACACTTTTCTTTTTCCATTTCGTATTTTTATTCTTGACTAACCTAAGAACTAGTCAGTAACGTGTTGGTCTACCATGATGTGGGGATGGATGTAGTAAAAATAGCAGCTCTTTGGTAAACAATCGTGACTTTGTCTATTGCTTGACCTACAATGTATTAGTCTTGCAACCCTTTCGAGTGCAATTATGCCAAGTACCACATGCAGCTCGTTCTTTAGGAAATTTCCTGGCTCTGCTCTTGAGCGTGACACATTTACTGATGCTAGTATTATCTTTCAAAGTAATTCCCTTGAGCGTGACACGCTTAATGGCGCTGGTATTATCTTTCAAAATATTGTATTGAGTAGGCTCCAATTGGACCCCCTCACCTCAATAATATGTTATATATATAACTGGATGTAAGCACTATAAATTACTCATTCCTCACTCACTCACCCCAAACACTTGATATAGAGTTTATATAGAGAAGAAAAAAAAAATACCATATGGATAAATCCCATGAGAGTTGTTGTTTCACTTCTCAGATTTCTAAGCATTGTAATACCATTAGCATTTGCTTATGCAATGGCAATCTGATAAGTGCGCCTTGAAAGGAATATGAGAGTCAAGCACTTTTGATGTTGCAGCAAGACCTCAAGGATCCTTCAAACCAGCTTTCATCTTGGGTTGGAAGCAAAGGAGACTGCTGCAACTGGACTAGAGTTATCTGCGATAAAAAAATGGGTCATGTCCGTGAGTTATAACTTCTCCTGGAACAAGTATTTGGGTGGTAAGTTAAAGCATCTTAGCTACCTGGATCTACAAACCAATCATTTTGAAGGAATACAAATTCCTAGCTTCTTAGAAGATCGTGAATTTGAAGAAAGTGTTTGACAGATTGTTCTTTGAAAAGTTTAAGATATCTCTACCATTCAGAAGCAGGGTTTGGAAGAACAATTCCTCCTCAACTAGGAAACCTCTTGAGTCTTTGCGCTCTTGGTCTATTTGATAACAATTTTGTAGTTGAGAACCTTCAACGGATTTCTGGCCTTTCTCTTTTGCAACACCTGGATATTTCTGCTACACAACTTAGCAAAGTATCACATTGCTGCTATAGAACTCCCCTCTCAACTTGTAGAACTATATATGTATTTTTTGTGTTCTGGATGTCCTACCAGACGGAATTTCGAACCTGATTAGTCTTCGAGTCCTTGATCTCGATTAAAACTCTATCAGTTGTAATACCATTAGTATTTGCTTATGCAATGGCAATCTGATAAGTGCGCCTTGCAAGGAATATGAGAGCCAAGCACTTTTGATGCTGAAGCAAGACCTCAAGGATCCTTCAAACCAGCTTTCATCTTGGGTTGGCGGCAAAGGAGACTGCTGCAACTGGACTGGAGTTATCTGCGATAAAAAACCCGGTCATGTCCGCGAGTTATAGCTTGTCCCAGAACAAGTCTTTGGGTGGTAAGTTAAAGCATCTTAGCTGCCTGGATCTATAAACCAATCATTTTGAAGGAATACAAATTCCTAGCTTCTTGGAAGACCGTGAATTTGAAGTGTTTGACAGATTGTTCTTTGAAAAGTTTAAGATATCTTAACCTTTCAGAAGCAGGGTTTGGAGGAACAATACCTCCTCAACTAGGAAACCTCTCGAGTCTTCGCGCTCTTGGTCTATTTGATAACAATTTTTTAGTTGAGAACCTTTAATGGATTTTTGGCCTTTCTCTTTTGCAACACCTAGATATTTCTGCTACACAACTTAGCAAAGTATCACATTGCTGCTACAGAACTCCCCTCTCAGCTGGTAGAACTGTATATGTATTTTTTGTGTTTTGGATGTCCTACCAGACGGAATTTGGAACATGATTAGTCTTCGAGTCCTTGATCTCGATTAAAAATCTATCAGTTCTATAATTCCCAAATGGTTGTATAAATTTAGCTATCTTGGATACACTAGTTCTTTCAGAAAATAACTTTCATGTTGAAATTTCAAGTTCCATTGGAAACTTGACGGCCCTTGTCAATCTTGACACATCAGACAACCAACTTGATGGGAAAATCCCATCAGACTACACATCAGCCTTTGTAAG
>VIEB01001052.1:0-85746 GCA_006547085.1 Malus baccata
CTTTCGGTTCAATTAGGAGCCTCCAAGAAATATGATTTATTGAATCATTCAATGATACTCTGGAGTAATTTTTTTTTTTTGGCAACAGACGCAAATTTTGATGAAAAGATTTCCAATTTCGCGTGTTTAAGAGAACGAGCTATTGTTTCGCCTAGAAATTATACTGTAACATAAATACGTAATAGATTTATTATGATACAAAGAATGCACTTATTTCAGTTTGGATTCAATGTGCTCATCATCTGGTAATTTGGAAAACTTTTGTGTATTATATCCTACAGAGTTCCTTAATACACTTGAATTCAATGGTTTGCACGTACGAAGCTTCACTTTAAAAATAGGAATGCCTATTATGTTATTAAGAAATTTAAATCAGTCTTCATGTTTATATAATGGAACTAGATTGGTTAACCCAAATGACTAATAAAGTTATTGAAGCTAAAATACTTATTAGTAGCAACATTGGTTATAAAGTATTTATACCTAGAATCGTTCTTTCAACAACATAACACATATGACTTTTTATTTTTAAAAGACGTCAATTTTCAATTAGACCATGTTATATCATGACATTAAATAAAATTCATAGACAATATTTGAAACAAGTTGGATTATATCTTTCCTAACATGTATTCACTCTGCATTATCAAGAGTTACAAATAAGGCCACAAAATCTTAATAGACAATAATAAAGAAATACTAAATAAATATAAGCATAATGTATAAAGATATTCTTCAAAATTTTATGGCAGGTTGAACTTTATACATGCATTGTTAAAAATTTCTATATATTTGACAACAAATTACATAATGTTACACATTTGTTTACTAACAATAACATTTAGCACAATGAACATAGTTCCAATCTGCAATTTGGATGTCTTTCAATCTGGCCAAAAAAAAAATTAGAGTTCACGTGTGCAGAATTTGGAGATTCAAACATTTCAACTCGACAACCAGTTCTCTAACTTGCACATCATATTGGTTGATGCAATCGTAACCAAAACATTCTCTCATACTACTTTTATCTATTAACTTAATACCTTTCTTCATGAGCCATGCTTTAAAACCCTCACAATCCATCCTCAAGTGCTCAGAATAATTGCAATGAAAACATCTTTTAAAGTGAGGCTTGTTAGGTTTAAGGTCAGAACTAGTGGTGGCAACATTACCCTTATTAGGTTTGGCAGAACTGTTTGCATCTTGGTTCCAGAAGTTCAACCGGACTTGAAATTCTTTGTTTTGGCTTCCACTTTTCTGAGTTTTGAATATCAGCAACCTTTTGCTTGCCTTCCCTATCTAAATGAGATTCGCTTGTTGGAGAACAATTCAGAAATAAACAAAATAACAGAAATAAACAGAACTTGAAATTCACAATTTTTATTTCACAAAAAGTACTTGCTGTACAGAATGAAAAGTATACAATAAATACAGAAATTAATATAAGAATATCAACAGTACTAACTTGATTACAAAAGGTAGAGGCTAGCGTAAAAGCTATGTCCTTCGAACAGTAATTCTGTCCCGCTCTTGTGCTTGTGGTTCTATAACGTCTGCTCGACCTGTAAGTTCTATAGAGAGCAAACACTTGTTTATCGTGTAAAAGTGTTTTGGAATAATAAGGAGACTAACATTAGCTACGTGGAATGGCTTTACAGAAATTGTATAATAAGGATAATAGCCTCAAGCAATCTCGATAGAGCTAGGACTCTATTATCTGATATGTTTATTAGGGTTTTCACGGTGATAAAGATAGTTTGATAAGGATTACATAATGGGAAGTGTCCTGATTGAACTCCATCGTTTATGGTATAAAACTAGGGTCCCTGCGCTCTCACAAACACACAAGTTTTCAGATACTCAAGCCCCATTGATTGAGCCTTGTGTTCGGTAGTGCAGAGTTGCAGAAAAATCCTTTTAATTCAAGCAGCAATGTCTTCATCAGGTAAGTGATGAAGTTGGTATGGTGATTTAGTTTCTATAAGTTATACACTTACAGTTGGTATCAGAGCCTTCACATATCATCTTAATCCTATGTTGGAGGCATCGAGAATTTTTTGTTTTCTTATTGATGTGCAGGTTACAGAACTGGTAACATATTATCTGGGAAAAACAACACGAGTTATGTGATGGCTAAAGCCATTCTTATTCGTGTGGGTTTTTCATCTTAATATGTATACCAAAAATGGCATTTGAACACCAATCGTGGACGTTGATCTTCTAAAGAAGTTCAGATGTTCATATTTAGTTTTTGAGTGGCATATCGTTTTGGCAACCAATACATGAATACAACTATCATTGTCAGATCATAAAGATCTATAATCACAGTTAAAGAAATTCATGTATCATCTACAAAAGTGATATGAACAAAGAAAATAATCACAACTTTCATCAATCTAAAGAATGTTGATTTTTGTGATATATGGTTTGGGGATAAGGATTAATATTCGAAAGTTTATGCTTTGACAGCCATGAACCCTAGCTCCATGAACCACTTACTGGTATCAACTATAAGAAATGGAAACAGGATCTAGAGATCGTGCTGGGAGTCATGGATTGGGATTTAGCACTCAGAACTGAAGAACCTCCTATGCCGACAGATGGGAGCACATCCAGCCAATGGTCCAAGTATGAAAAATGGAAAAAATCAAACAGGATTTCCCTGATGATTATCAAGAAGAGTATGACTGATGTGGTTCGAGGTGGTTTCCCTGATGCTACTAATGCCAAGGAATTTCTTGCATCCATCGAAGAAAAGTACAAGGAGTCTCCAAAATCCGAGACAGGTAATCTCATGAACTCACTTACCACCATGAGATATGATGGTATTGAAAGCGTACGTGAATATATCTTGAAGATGATGGATGTTGCTGGAAAGCTTAAAGCTCTCGAGGTACCTATATATGAAACATTCCTTGTGCATGTGATAATGAACTCACTACGTGATAGCTACACTCAACTGAAAGTATCTTATAATGCTTTGCGTGAAAAATGGGATGTGAATGAGTTAATTGCTATATGTGTAAGTGAAGAAGAAAGGATGAAAAAGGAGAAGTATGAAAAGGAAAAGGTTGAGTCTGTTAACCTTGTGCATGGTGCCTATAAACCACACAAATCTCCTGCTGTTGATGTTACCAGGAAAGAAACTACCAAAAGGGCTCCATCTCCTACCAAAAGGAACTTTAAACCTAACAAACCATCGATTTTCAAATGCTATTTTTGCAAGAAAACAGGTCATATGAAGAGAAATTGTCCAAAATATAAGGCTTGGCTTGCTAAACAAGAGTCAAAGAAAGGTAAAAATATTTTTGCTTGTTTTGAGTCAAATTTGATTGATATACCTAGCACTGCATGGTGGCTTGACTCATGCGCTTCTATTCATGTTACGAATTCATTGCAGGACTTCATAACAAAGAGAACACCAAATAAAGATGAAGTCAAAGTCTCTGTTGGCAATGGAAGAAGAGTTGAAGTCAAAGCTCTAGGAAGTGTTAGGCTAAAGTTAGAATTTGGTTTTTGTTTAGAATTGCAAAATGTCGTTTATATACCTTCTATGAGAAGGAAGTTGATTTCGGTTTCAAAACTAGTTATGTTGGGTTTTTATTTTACTATCAATAATATTGGCTTCAACATTTTTTATAAGTCATCTCAAATTGGTTCTGGTTTTTTGAGTGATGGGATGTTCCAAATAAAGTTAAACCTTGATGAACACGTTTTTAACATCCAAAATGGGAACACCAAAACTCAATCTTCAAACCTATGGCATAAGAGACTTTGCCATATTTCGAAACAAAGAATGGAGTTGCTTGTTAAAAATGACATTTTACCATCTTTGAATTTTAATGACTTTGATTTTTGTGTGGATTGCATCAAAGGTAAAATGACAAATAGTAGGAAAGAAGGATCAACTAGAAGTAAACAAGTCCTAGAAATTATTCACACGAACATTTGTGGTCCTTTTCCAACACCTACAATAGAAGGAAACAAATACTTTATAACCTTCATTGATGATTTTTCAAGGTTTTGTTTCATTTATTTGATCAATGAGAAATCTAAAGCTTTTGAAGTTTTCAAAATTTATAAGAATGAAGTTGAAAATCAGTTGGAAAGAAAAATAAAGATTGTTAGGTCTGATAGGGGTGGAGAATATTATGGTAGATATACTCAAACTGGTAGACATCCTGGACCTTTTGCACTATTCTTGCAAGAACATGGGATTGTAGCTCAATACACTACACTTGGAACCCCCGAACAAAATGGGGTTGCAGAAAGAAGAAACAAGACCTTAATGGACATGGTAAGAAGCATGATATGTAGAGCTAATTTGCCGAGTTCTTTGTGGGGAGAAGCAGTGAAGACTGCAAATTATATTTTGAATAGGGTGTCATCAAAATCTGTTGAGAGTACTCCTTTTGAGCTATGGACAGGGAGAAAACCCAGCTTGAATCATCTTCATGTTTGGGGTTGTAGAGCAGAAGCAAAAGTGTATAGTCCTAACAACAAAAAGCTCGATCCCAAGACCATCAGTTGTTTTTTCGTAGGGTATGCAGAAAGGTCGAAGGGCTTTAGATTTTATTGTCCTACTTACACTTCCAAAATAGTTGAAACTAGCAAGGCAATCTTCTTAGAGCATGAAACCGATACTGGTTCTGGGACTGAGGTTGACACTTTTGAATTTGAAGAAGAAGAAAAAGAAATCGCAGTCCAACCAATGGAAACTGAGATAAGTGTGGCAGCTCCACTTCTTAAAATTGTTGGGCACATGGAGGACAGTGAAACTGATGCATGTGATGAGGATCACGAAGTTGATGCAACAGTTCAAGAAGTGATAAATGATGATCAAGGCATCATAACAATTTAGGCACCAGTACCCACCATTGGTCAGCAACATCAAATACAAGAGGGCAGCATCGGCACCATCACTAATTTCAGAAGATCAACTAGGGTCAGGAAACCTACGACACTAGAAGATTTTGTATACTTGGCTGAGAGTGACATTGATTTATCAGAATTTAATGACCCTATAAGTTTTAAAGAAGCAATCTTAAGACCAAATGCTGACAAGTGGATAAAAGCTATGAATAGTGAGCTGACCTCAATGGAAAACAATCGTGTATGGGAATTAGTTGAACAGACAGAAGGAATGAAACTCATAGGAAGCAAGTGGGTTTTCAAAACTAAAAAGGATTCGAATGGAAATATAGAAAGGCACAAAGCTAGATTGGTCGCGAAAGGATTTACACAAAGAGAGGGTGTTGATTACAAAGAGACCTTTAGTCCAGTTTCAACCAAAGATGCTTTTAGGGTTATAATGGCTATGGTAGCACACTTTGATCTTACTTTGCATCAAATGGACATCAAAACGACCTTCTTAAATGGAGATTTGGAGGAGTGTATCTACATGAGACAACAAGATGGGTTCAAAGAAGAAGGGAAAGATAACTTGGTCTGCAAGTTAAAGAAATCTATTTACGGACTCAAGCAGGCATCGAGGCAATGGTACCTCAAGTTTCATCAAGGGGTAAGAGAATATGGTTTCACTGAAAATCTCTCTGACAACTGCATTTACATGAAGGCTAGTGGGAGCAGTTTTATCATTTTAATTCTTTATGTTGATGATATACTGCTTGCCACTAATAGTCAGAGTTTATTAAGTGAAACAAAGTCTTTCTTGCAAAGAAATTTTGAAATGAAAGACTTGGGAGAGGCAACGTATGTCTTAGGGATTGAGATCAAAAGGGATAGGAGGAGAGGTTTGTTGGGACTATCGCAAAGAGGGTACATAGAGAAGGTTTTAAAAAGATTCAACATGTCTAGTTGTGGAACTACTGAAGTGCCGATTTCAAAAGGAGAAAAGTTGAGTAAGTTGCAGTGCCCTAAAAATGATTTGGAAAGAAAGATCATGGAAGATAAGCCATATGCTTCCTTGGTAGGAAGCCTAATGTATGCTCAGGTCTGCACAAGACCTGATCTTGCATTCACAATAAGTGTACTTGGAAGGTTCCAATCGAATGCTAGTGAAGCTCACTGGAATGCAGCAAAGAGAGTGTTGCGATATCTTTAAAGAACTAAAGCACATATGTTGGTTTTCAGAAGAACGGATGAGTTGGTGTTAGAAGGGTATAGTGACTCCGATTTTGCTGGATGTTTGGATGATCTTAAATCTACATCAGGTTATGTTTTCTTGATGGTATGTGGAGTTGTTTCTTGGAAAAGTGTAAAGCAAGACACAGTGGCTGCATCTACAATGGTAGCTGAATATTTATCTTGTTGTGAGACTGTTAACCAAGCTGTTTGGTTAAAGAATTTCATAATGGGACTTAAAGTTATTGATTTAATTGCAAGGCCAATCCAAATCTACTGTGACAATAATGCTGCAATATTCTTCTCCAAGAATAATAAGAGATCAGCTGCAACCAGGAACTTGGACATTAAATACCTTATTGCGAGAGAGAAAGTTGTGGTTGGGTTAGTTAAAATTGAGTATTTGGAGACAGGTTCAATGATTGCAGATCCTATGAACAAAGCAGTGCCCAATGCGGTGTTCAAGAAGCATGTGATGAGTATGGGAGTGCTGGATGATTTTGATACAGTGAATTAGTGGGAACCAAGTATTAATTTCTTTCTCTGCGAGTTATCTAGTTCTGAATGTTTTGAATATTGATAATAAAGACCACTTAGCTAATAAAGTGAAATGCTGAATGGTTGTTAAAGTTTTCCTATCAAGCTCAACAGTTAGTTATGAAAGTGCATGTATTTCTTTATAATGCAGGATGGATAATGATTCTCAGAATTGTTACAAGGCATAAACAACTTGAAGACTTCACTATGAAGTATTTGGAATTGATTGTTTTATCAATCTTATGGAGGACCAAGTGTAAGATGTGTTACTCGAATATACATGCGAACATGTGTTACATTAAATTACATATCTTGTTGGAGTTCCATGTGTTATATAGCTTCATTACAGTGACTATGGGGACAATACTTCTTCAGTGGGAGTGTGATGCCCTTTGGTTCTTTATGAATGCTTATTAATGACAAGAACTTGTAATCGAGTTTAGCTGATATTAGTCTCTTGGCCAATCAAGTATTATTCCACTTCTGTAAGTGTACATGATAAACAAATATTAGCGCTAGTGGGAGAATGTAAGTTCTATAGAGAGCAAACACTTGTTTATCGTGTAAAAGTGTTTTGGAATAATAAGGAGACTAACATTAGCTACGTGGAATGGCTTTACAGAAATTGTATAATAAGGATAATAGCCTCAAGCAATCTCGATAGAGCTAGGACTCTATTATCTGATATGTTTATTAGGGTTTTCACGGTGATAAAGATAGTTTGATAAGGATTACATAATGGGAAGTGTCCTGATTGAACTCCATCGTTATGGTATAAAACTAGGGTCCCTGCGCTCTCACAAACACACAAGTTTTCAGATACTCAAGCCCCATTGATTGAGCCTTGTATTCGGTAGTGCAGAGTTGCAGAAGAATCCTTTTAATTCAAGCAGCAATGTCTTCATCAGGTAAGTGATGAAGTTGGTATGGTGATTTAGTTTCTATAAGTTATACACTTACACGACCAGGATACAACTACCTAATCCTACAACCCGTACTGGATTATAGAATTCTAGTGAATTGCTTTGTGTGTTTACTCTCTCTGGAAAGTTTGTACGGAAGAAAAGGAAGAAGAAAAGATGATTGATGATGAACTGAGGACTCCAGTTATATAGGCTATTTCATACCTCTTCAAATACCTTTTGGATGTATCTGAAGCTTTACAACTCTCTACAAAAGGTTGTATCTTTAATCAAAACGTTTTTAATTAATTTAATTAAAAACTTAATTCGAAATTAAAACTAATTGGTGGTATAATCATCAAGCCCAATCCAACAATTGGTGGCCCAAGCCTCAATCCTCATTCCAAATGGTCCAACACCTAACTATTATTGTAGAAGACAAAAGATATATAAAGGTACTTGGGAATCTTGTTTTCACCAATGTGGGACAAGAGTCTCAAAACTTTCAACAATCTCACCCCTATCTGAACGAGATTCACTCACTTTTTTTACTTCTTCATCACCTCCTCCTCTTGGCAACAAATGGAAATGAGTTCCTTAACACTCCAAGTCTTATTTTGAGTGTTTTAGCTCACTTGTAACTACTCATAGCATTGAGGTTGTTGGCAAGGTTAACCAACTTGAGGAAATGTAATCTAACACTTCCAATGTCATCATGCTTGGCATGGATGAGTTCTGATAGGTAGACACCAGTCTCGACGTTATTTGACCTCTTGCACTTTTCTTCAATTTTCACCATAAACTCATTTGCCAAACCGCATCTTGGAATGCCCCCTCTTATGTGATCCTCCATAGCATTTTGCATGATCAAAAGTGACGTTTGATTTGCTTTATGCCATTTGACAAATTCCTCTCGCTGTTGACTGTTGCTATCAGTATTCAGAGCTTAAGGTTGTGGCTGTTTGAAGGTAATATGATACTCCAACATGCCCAAATGCATCCCGATTTGCTGCTTCCAAGTTTTGAAATTGTTCTCATCCAACTTTTCAATATTAATGAGATTGAGCAGATGTACAACATGATTTGCAAATCCACAAGTTTGTGAAAATTAAGAGAATAATAGCTACATTGTCACACTAAAGTTAGGGTGGTGCTATCTACACACCCATTTTTACCTTTCACATACGCTTCTCAATTTCTAATCATCGGATCGAATAAATTGAAGAAGATCAATATACAAAAATTAAACAAGGGTGTGTGAAAAGTAAAATGAGGTGTGTAAATAACACTACTCTAAAGTTATATAACCAATCACACCTTTGAGCAAATATATATATATATATGAATTACAAGTCTTGCATAGCCAAGTATACAACGAATAAGCAAAAAACATCTTTAGGCAATAACTTTTCACAGAAAAGAAATTTCATGTCAATCATGTCATTATACATTAGTTTATAATGAACCCAATAGACAAATTTTTTTTTTTTTGGAAATAAATATACCTATTTATGTATATAAATAAAAAATCAGTTATTTAAGTTATAGGTAAATAACTCATTCATTAGTCGATTAGACAAAACAAAATTAGATTTCCATTTTTATTCATTTCAACAAGCAACCAATTCATTATCTTGTTGACTAGCCAGAACTCATTGTCCAGTTATCAAGATAATTTTGACTAGACGAAAAGCAATAATCACCGAATAAATGTAAAAAACAAAACACACAAAATTATCGAAAATAAATGCAGCAACATTTAAACAATACGATTCTGATCTTTAAACAAGTTTAAAGTTTTGATTGACTGACTCTGACACCACATAAAGCATTGCATGGACACCCTAAGCACTATCGAAATTAGTAAAGCCATTACCCACGCTATATGAATATCAGTTCGTCCATCATAAGTTAACCCGAATCAATATTAGTTCGTACCTGCAGAAGACTCATCAAGAATGAGTTCAAACTTTGTGTTGGAAAAATATAAACGAAAGTATTTTAGAGATTTGATTTGATTTGATCTAATTTTCCCTGTCTTGTGTACAAAAATTTAATTTACTTAGTTATTTTGTTTTATTATGTGAGTAATGCCACGTAGACTAAACTAAATGATGTGTCACCAATAACAAATAAGCACGTTAATAACACTTAAGTAACAATCTGATCATTAATTTACATGTAATTTAATTTACACGTTTAATCTTCCTAACATTACACTTTATTATGTAGGTTTCATTATTCTCAAGGAGTTAGGTTTACTTTTTCATTTGGTTTACTTATTCAATTTGGTTTGTATTTTGTACTCTTATACCTCCTCAGGAAGAAGAATAAAATTAAAATTGTATTTGAAAATTGTGACAATGTAAAAGAATACTAAATTTATTCCTCAACCCTTTAATTTTCTCTCTTGAATCTTCTTTTTTCTGAGTTCCTTACGACTCTTGCTAAAAAAGAAGTGCGCATTCGAACAACGTTAACTGAGAAGAACTACCAAAGACAGTGCATATATTGACTATAACCACCCAACAGTTACACCTAATAGGTTATAACCATCTATTAACATAAAATAAGCTCAATTAATTTGTCTTTCATAAATTCAAAACTAATATCTGTTTAACTAATTTTCAACATCGGATTGGATGAATTGAAAAAAATAAAAGAACAAAAATCAATAAAAAATATGTAAAGAGTTAAAAAAAAAATATGGATAGCACACCTCACCTCTGTGTTCAATTACTTACTTACACGTCAAAACACATATACATCAACCATAATTTGATCTCACACGCATTAAGAGTAATACGTTGAACGTAACTTCTAGCTTCTGTCGGTTTTAGGAAAACAGACTCCATTAAAAACGACTACAAACACAAGGCAAGGAAGCTTTCCATTCTGTCGGCTTATTTTCCTTAATTTGCCGAACAAACCTCTTTCTTCCCTTTTTTTTTTTCTATAAAAATGTTCCAAAAAAAACTAAAAAAGCTAGACTTTAAACTTTCGACTCCAAAATAATTAAATAAAAAAATAAAGAAAAAGCTCCACGCAACAAGCAGCGCAGACGGTCTACGTGTTGAGTCTCAGGTTCACCACGATGACGCTCACGTTGTCAGTGCTCTGCCTGGCCAATGCCAACTTCGTCAGCAGCATCGACGCGTCGGAACATGCCTTGTCCGACGCCACCGCCGCCTCCGGCCCTGCGCGCTCGGCCGCAGCAGCGGTCCGTTCTCTTCTCAGGCACATTCTCGCCACCCCGCACGCCGTGTCGTTCGACACCACGTCCCAGAGCCCGTCGCTCGCCAAGATCAGACACTCGTCCTCCACAGTTCGATCCGTGATCGTCACCTCTGGATCGCAGCTCACGTACGGCTTCAAGTAGTTGTCGCCTGCAAAAGAAACGACAATTAATATACTGTCGTAAGAAGGCCGTCCCATCAAGGTTTTTGCTTTTTTTACAGTTTTCCGTACCTAGGGCTCTTGACATTGCCAAAACTCCGAGAACCCGTGGGCCGTCCCAGTATATGACCCGCCCGCCCGCCTCCTGGATCCGATTCAACTCATCGGGGCGATCCGGCTGTTACAGTAACAAGAAACAAAATAATTGACGCAGGTCCATCGAAATAAAGTGGACTCGCATGAATTCCACAGCAAACAGAACATAAACAATGCGATGAAGCCAATTGACCAATTGACCTTGTGATCAACAGAGAGGGGAAGGGCCTTGCCGTCGCGGCAAAGCACAGCTCTCGAGTCGCCGCAATTGGCCACGACGATCTTATCGGGAGAGACGACTGCTACGACGGCGGTGGATCCGACAGCCTCGGACTCCGGAGTTTGAAGCTCGCAACGGCAATTGCTCACTCCGACGCCGCCTTCGCGGCTCCACGCCACCACCTCCTTGTCCATCCGCACGAAGCTCCGCTCCATCGCCGTCTTCCATTCCTCCATGTTCTCCACTTCCTCCTTCACCAGCTCATGCATCCGCTCTCTGCATTTCGTCGCCACCTGTAAAAAATACAAAACGACGAAATTAATTTTAAAAACGACAATTAATTCAAAAGTCGTTTCAGGGAAAAAGAGACTCTGGAGTCGTTTTAAGTACGTGAGAGCAACCGTGGCCGTCGTAGACACCGAAATAATGCAATTGAGAGGTGGNAGAGACTCTGGAGTCGTTTTAAGTACGTGAGAGCAACCGTGGCCGTCGTAGACACCGAAATAATGCAATTGAGAGGTGGCGTCTCGGATGCGCCGGCAAAACGAGGGGTGTACAGACACAGCGTCCTCCATATCTCGACGGCGGCCGCAGACGGAGGCCAGTCCGTACTTCGGGAGCTCTCTCAAAGCTTCAGGGATGTTCAATGACGAGGACGCTCGGAACTTCGTTGACTTCTTTTGACTCGGGGGGATTTTCTCTTCGTCGGAAGAACCGGAGCACTGCAGGGCGTTTTCCAACTCATGAGAAGCCGACGACGTCGTACGTGATGCGGCTTTCTTCCGCTTCTCGGAATTTACCGGTGACTCCGGCGCCGGTGGGGCCACTCCGGAGACGAATTTGCAACGTCGGATCTCCATCCTCCTCCGTCTCGCAGCTCGTGAACTCGCCTCGCAGGAATTTGACGACGCGTTGCTTTCACTCACTACTCCGTAGCAGATCTCCGCCATTTCAAAATTGCCAATTCATGAATGCTGGAAAGTCGGAAAAAAATTTATTTTATTTTTTGAAAAATATATTGAGAAAATGTTGCAAGAGTAGGCTCGCGCGCTCATGAGTGAAGCTTATAAAGATAGAGGTTCGGTGGGTTCCCGGGCCCACCCCAGCTTTTTATGATCAATAATGTTATTCTTACAATATTTTTTTACCATACCACTTTAGATGACATCTGACGTATATAATCACATCATTTAAATTAATTAGCATTTAATTTCAAAATATTAATCAATAATTAATAAAAATATTGTTAATTAAATTATGATTGTGATATACGAAGAGTCTTCTTCTTTCACCTAAGATTATTTAAGTGTTTTAATTAATAAAAAAGATTGAAATTAAATAATATAGCTTGTCCAACTCGTCTGCCACCTAAAATGATAAAGAAATATAGTATAAAATTGTGGTAAGAATAGCATTATGATTGAGAAATTTGTTATTGTGCCGGAAACACTACTTGATATAATAAATTAGCTCATTCATCTATATATTGATTGTTATAGGCCTCTTGAATCTTTTATTTATCTTTTTTTTTTTGGTGTTATTTATTGTAATGCAGTTTTACTGTTGTTTTTTTTATTATTGATAAGAATTCTCTTTTTAGTACCTTATGAATTGGTTAAAACCTTAGATTCATACAAAAACTACAATGATTCAATAAACCCTTTCAAACTAAGTGTAAGTCCCAAAATTACCTGAGTAAGAACTAATTAATTATTTATATTATCACATTTGTTATACTATCTTGAAAAAAAATCTCCCGTTACATAGAGACATGCATCTCTGGCTTCTCTCTTGCCCGAAGTCGTCTGGGGCAGGCCGGGCTGGGAAAAATGGTGCGTGACGTGATGCTCTTCTGTCGAAATAGACTCGTAAATGTTTGACCGTCGATCTTGTTATATAGGTTTTATCTCGTCCGTCAAGACCAAACACGTGTACCTAACAATGCGGGAGGGCTGAGATACGTGGGCGAATCAAAATCCGACAGTCAAGAAGGGAGTGAGCTTGACACGCATGTGGTCCACTGCGCGGTCCCCCTCGAGTTTTCAATCCTTTTTCCGCTCGACATTTCAGTACGTGTAGCCATGTGTCCTCTTCCATCACGAAATAGGGTTTTGTTTGATAAAGTTTGTGATGACGCATTTTTTATCCCAAATAGTGGTTCATGTTTTTCTTTTTATATTTCAAACTCATCAACATCTAAACACTTAGTGGATGTATTTAATTGGAATTTTGAAGTATTTTAATTTCTTTCAATGAATCTATGGATATTCAATTATGATTTTAAGTGATTATCTGAAATTTAAGGTATATTCAATTAGAATTTTAAAACAGTTTATTAAATTTTTTAGAAATCCAGGTGTATTCAATTAGGATTTTAAAGAAGTTTATAACATTCCAGGTGTATTCAATTAGAAATTGATTTTAAAGAATGTGAGAAAGTTGAGGAATTAGAAGGAATTAGAGAGATTTCGTAGTGTATTTTAAACATCAATAAATCTCACCTCATTTCGAGCAAAATTGAATCAAAATTTTATATGAAATATCTACAAATCAATTAAATTCTATAAAAATTCATAGATTTATAAATCTATTAAAATATCTAAAACTCTCAATTGATTACACCCTAGTTTTGTTTCTCCAACATTTTTGTTAATTTTTATAATTTTAATTATTAATATTCTTTAAATATCAGTTTTAAAAATTGTTTAATATGCAAAAAATTCCTTAAAAAAAAGTGTAAGCAAAATAAGAGAGAACGGATCGGCGATTTCTGGGTCGGGTGCCGGAGCGGTGCGACAGCGGGTTAGAGAAAGAGGGATTTCGGGGTTGGGTGCCGGAGCCGGGCGACGGTGGGGTAGAGAGAGAGAGAGAGAGAGAGGGGGGGGGGTGTCAACTGTCAAGATGGGTGGGTGGCGCTGGGCAGGCACAGCAGTAGCGAGCGCTGCCTCTCCTCTACGTCCAACCTCACCTTTTTAACATTTTCGAAACCTAATTCGTGAAGGGGCGCAGACCCTTCCAGTTCCATGTTCGTCGTCTCCCCCAACCTGCGGCAGAGTCATAGCCGACCCCATCCCCCACTATATCCTACGGTCCATGATCACTTCGTCTTCTCCCTGTCATTGTCTTCTTCCCCAACTTTCTTCTCTACGCTTTCCTAAGAGCCGCCATGGCCAACGACCAGCCCCCATCAGTACTTTATACCGATAAATTTTTAGTTGTATCGGGAACACCTGTGATAGGTAAGTGATGGGGAAATTTTATTTTTTAAGGTATTAACCTTTTAACACATATATTTTACTATTTATATAGCGACACGTAGTGTATCACTATTATGACGGTCACACTGAAAAATCTCTAATTTATCCCTGTCATGGGCCAATGATTTCTCATACAATTTTTTTAGGATAATATATAGAGATTAAATTTGAAGATAAAGTTTTGAAAGAGTAATGTTATTCATACCATATTTTTATATCATCTTAGGTGGTATCTGACGTGAACAGCCACATTATTTGAAAAATTTGCAAAATCCAAGGAAATGAAGAAGAAAGATCCATTGTATCCCATAATTATAATTAATTAACTAATTTTTCTTAATTATTAGTTTATTAAATAATAAACTAAATTTAAAAATCTAATTAATTCAAATGATGAGACTATCCACATCAAATGTTACCTAAGGTGGTATGAAAATATGGTACAAAAACATGGTATGAATAACATTACTCGTTTTGAAAACTAAAAAATATTGATGAGTGAGTGATTTATTACTTAAACGTTGATAAACATGCTTATTTTTATTAATGATATATTATTTAATTTATAAATTTAACTTTCAAATTTAGCTTTCATTATTCATTTTTTTATGCTCCTAAATTCAGCGTTTAATAATGAATGCATGTGGTGATTGTTATTTGTTTAGCTCAATGTAAGAGTGGAATCTACGTGTCACATAGTGGAAAGGGCCAATAAAGAACTGCAATACTATGACAGTCAAATTTTTAAAATTTATAACCGATTGGAGTGGATGAACTTTTTATTTTATTTTAAATAAAGATATTATTTATATTAAAAAGAATGATCTTGGTTTTATAATAAGTTAACAATTGATGTAAATTTTTTATGATTAAAATATTAATTTAAATGTTTAACCTGGTTATTTTTATTAATAACATATTATTTAAGAGGAGTTTTAACGAAAAATTATATTTTTACACTAAAAAGTTAAACCTGATACTATTCACTTTACTTTTTATTGTGTCCTTATCGTTAAAACTCAAAGTTTTCAAATATTTTTCATTAATTTTTCATTATTTAATTTATAAATTTAATTAGTTGTCGTAAAACAATATCATAAATAAAATTATAAAATAACATTTTTATTTAACATATTAAATACAGCAAAAAATAATAAAAATTTACAATTAACACATAAACCATCCAATGTCATTTTCAAGTTTTACATTTGAATCGTACTTTTATCTCATTGTAGTTTAATTCAATATTTTAATTTTCCGTTACTTCTATGCATGTTGGTATATGTGGTCCAATCAAATGGTTCTACGTAGAGGAGATTTTATAGAGGGACAAGGATTGTCTTCCTTCTTTTTTTTTTTTTCATGTTTTTCTATTTTGTGTGATCACTGTTAAGCAACGTTAATATTTTATATTATTTTTTTCATAAAGATAATAAGACAAAAATAAATAGTAATATAAAATGTTAACGTTGCTTAATCGTAACCACACAAACAAGAAAGTATAGAAAGGCATGGAAAAAATGAGAGACTTGGATTCTCTGCCCTCCCATTTCGGTGCCCTCCCGTGCCCTCCTCTTTTGTGTGGTCACGGTTAAGCCACGTTAATATTTTATATTATTTTTTTATAAAAATAATAAAACAAAAAGAAATATTAATATAAAATGTTGACATGGCTTAACCGTGACCACAAAAACAGGAGGGCACGGGAAGGGTACCAAAATTAGAGGGCAGACAATCCAAGTCCAAAAATGAGGGTAGACAATCCTTGTCTTTTATTGAGGGGTGGGACCAGGTGTCTACGTTGTTGACCACAATTGTCTACAATTGTCAATACGCGTGTCGCATTCTCGTCTCTCTTGTTCATCCAAAGCCGGGAACACGTTTCAAGCGTTTGGGTATTTACAAACGTTTATATCTTCTCGTATGGAAAGGTACTAGCCTCTCCATGTTAGTGCGTGTGAAGGCATTTTTTGCATCCCAAAAGATGTATTGTTTTAGTTTTTTTTTTTCATTGTAGTTGTGAAGATATATTTTAATTGTATTGTGCAAAGAATAACTTTTTCTTTACAATGTACGTCCTAAAATGTTCATGTTTTTCGTTTTCATTTCACATAAAGTAATGATTTAAATGTTATTCACTTTTCGTTTTCAATTTGCGTATGGTAATAATTTAAATGTTACTCATTTTCGTTTACTATGATAATGGTGTTATCGTTATGCATGCCATGTGGTAAGCTAGCAAAGAAGAACTATAATTGTGTGGACAAATTGGTTTAATGTAAGTGATAGTACCAATTTTTGGTACTGTATCCTAGCCTAAAGATGAAATGGGGAAACAGAAACTATTCATAAAATTTGAAAATATGACATATAATTTTATTTCTAAATACATGCTGATAACATTTAATGTCCTTAAATCAATATTTTCAGATTTATAAGTTTTCACTCAAAGTTATAGGCTAGCTAGGGATGAACTCCTAATATATGAAGCAAAGCAAAATATAGACAATATATACATATGTAAACATAGCATGTACGTGTGAAATCAAAGTCATGCTTGCCATCCATTTGCTTGCACTTGATGCTTTAGATTTTCATGGTTAATCTGATAAAATAAGAAGTCCAACTGATTCAGATGGGAATAATGCACTATAATGCACAATCCCAAATATAAAGGTTGTAAGCAATTTAACCTAAATACCTTTAACTTTGACAATTTTCTCATAACAATACTTTTACTCCAGTTACTTTTAGAATACTAAAAGATAAATAATTTGTCAAGTTTGAGGTAACAAATTGTAATCATGTTTACAAAATTAAATAGTAAGAAATGTTACCTTAATCTTGTTCTTCAACCTTTGTACCTTGAAACGGGTTTGATGCTTGTAAAACTGATAAAAATGCAATTTTAAGTTGTTTGGTTGCTATATTAATCTTTTTCCTGCACCCATAATTTTTTTTTAAATTTTATAATTTGTGGTAATTAATTTGTAGAATAGAGAATGCCAGTAAAAATAAATAGGTAAGAAATTGTGTTGTACCTAATTTGTTGGACTTTATTCCAAATTCGTATAATGTGAGGAGTTGTTGAAGGTTTTGATTTTTCTACCGCCTTTTTTATGCGCCACCTATATATTAAAGGTATATATAATGTTAGATTTCTTGTAACAAATTTAATAAAGAGTTTAGAATACATACGGCTCATACTTCTTCTTTTTCCACTCTTTGATGATCAATTGGCTTAGATCAGTAGTTTTTACTTCGACGGATATCTCCCAGCTAGATGTAAAAATAGAGACACGTCTGTTTGGGATCTTATCAATAGGTAGTTCATTCTTATTTTTGTGTGGGTATTCTTGTAAATATCCTAAGAATGAAAACAAATAATTTTTTAAATTACCATAGTACACGTATAACACATTAAGATAATCAAAATTGAAACTCACAATCTGACCAAAATTTAAAAAACGCACAATGAAGATTTCAAAGGAAGAAGTTAAAAAAATCCAAAAGCAAAAAGCCACATTTTCCGCTGTTCTCACCTTTTCTTTTCTTCATGTTTGAACCTATGTTGTTCTCACCTTTCCTTTTCTTCATGTTTGAACGTACGGTGTACCAAAGAAAACATATTTGTAACTTTCCAAAAAAAAAAAAACATGTTTTTATAGCAAACCCGGCTACATCATTGTTATTGAACATATGGTGTAACAGAAAACAAAAGAAATCATTCTTCTCTTTATCAATTAAAATTGCATAGCATGTATAATTAATATGTACAATGTCTGATCAAGCCTAACAAACATATTCAAAGAAAAGGGGCAAATTATTAAGGTCCTGTAATGACAATAAAGAGAAACTTTTGAGTTTCGGTTTTTCAAAATAAAAAATTCCAAAAACTTTTAGGAATAGAGTACCAAGAGTACCAATTCTTCCCCGTCTCTTCGTCTTCAAATTCCTAGTGATCAATTGCATAAAATATGAACAAAATCACATCACAGCCCATAAGAAAAATATAAATTAAGCAATAGATTCCGGGACATTAGCTTTAAAAATGGCTATATGATGCTCCACCTTCCTACAATACACTTGGATTGATGAAAACTATCCCAAAATTTGAAATTAAAACGCAGGATAACAATGGAGATAGAAATTAAAAGCCAAAGAAGAAAAAAGGAAGAAAAGGGTAGAAGGAAATACTTGAGAGACTGAGTTAGAATCTGAAATAATTTGAAATTAGTTTATGTTTAATTTACATCTCCTCCCGCAAAACTGCTTCATATCACATGTTTTCTTTTATTTTCATGCATGTTTGCGTTCCACAAAACTGCTCCCATTGTAACGACCCGTCGCGAATTATTATATATTTTCTCCCCGAGTGTGTAAAATAACGAATATGCCCTCGTTGGCTAAGTGATGTGGATGGGTATATGTAGTTTTAAATTATTTTCTCGCCATTGTAATTAAATCCATCTTTCTCGAATTCTCTCCTTCGTCCATACAACCGACGACACCACACTCAAACTGAACCAAAACATCACAGATCGAACTTCTAAGGACCACCTTCGAGTTCCTTGCAAGCTTGCGAGACTAACCATACCCTTTGTTCAAAGAAAGGACATCAAAATCGTGAAGAACCATAAGCTCCGGTGAGGTACTATGTTACTTCGACATGATTGTGGACATTTCACGAGATTTTAAGGCTAAAAAAAGTCCTAATCGACTCTATAAGGATCCTAGGCTAGTTTTAGAGTGGTTCAAAAGTCGGAATACTCGGCTTTGTAGAGTTCTAATTTTGGCCGGTTGTGTCAAGCTATTTTCCGACCATTTCCCAAAGGTTTAAGATCCTCAAATAGGTAAGATTATGTTTTCCTTGTTGAGAGCTTCAAATCCATATAGAATCCATGAATTTTAGTTGAGAAATAAGGGAGATATTAAGGTTTTAAGTTTTTCCAGTTTCCGACGTAATAGACGGCGGTCGGCGGCGGTTTCCGATGAGTTATCGGAGAAGGAATGAGAATATTCCGTCAACTTTGACAGAATACACTGACGGCGTCAAGTAACTTTAACGAAATAATCCCTAATGCCGTTAGGGATTCTGCCAGCGTGCCAAGCACGTGTGGCCATGCCTTGGCCGATGCGTGAGAGATCAATTTTTTTTTTCTAAAAATATAGGGATGCTCGCGGTGTTGAATAGGCCACTTTGGTATATTCAAACACCCCAATTGAGCAACGTATGAGAGGTTATTACACGGTTTTGGTTATGTGCTTAAAATTAACGTTAAATTAGTTGTTTTGCATATAGGTGAGACGTTTCTGGAAGACGAGTGTAGCCAGGTGGGACTCGAGGGTTACGACCCTACTACATACCAGTGAGTGGGCTTTTGGTTTTCTATATATACATATATATGTTTTCCATTTTCCCAAAAATTGTTTTAAATGGATTTACGTTTGTAAATGCCATGTTAATTGCATTACATTTTAGTATATGCATTAATATAGATATGCATATTATTGCATGATGATGCGGACGCCCATGTAAGTGTTAAGTAAGTACATATTGATGATAATGATTGCAGTGTGTATGGTTATGTTTAGATGCATTTAGTGCTCATTATCCTGCACCTCGGTGTTAGTGCTCCACCCGAGGCCAGGGCGTAGCCTAACGTGATCCTTCACCTTCCGCACCACATGCTCACCTTGGATCCAAGGCAGGTGACAACTTGTCGTACAAACCACTTTAAGTGGTTCCGACTCGTAGGTGACTTGTGATACTTCGCACAACCTTCACGTGATCGTAGCACTTGAGCGTATTTATTTACACCCAGCCTGTCGTACAGACCACATTAGTTGGTTCCGACTCGTGTGCAGGAATTGGTGGATGAGCTATAGGCTCAGCCGTATAGGTCACATTAGGTGACTCCGATTGACATATCATTTTACATCGATTTATTTCACCTGACTAACTTATTTCATTGCTGAGATACTTGACATGGCATATACTTGGTTTTCACTACACTCAAGCATGATTTCTACATGCGTATATATTACTATTTTCTGGGAAATTATAAGGGTTTTACAGTGAGGGGTTATTATTTTTGGAAAGATAAATGATTTTAAAAAGCTTTGTTTTTGCCCACTCATGTTTTTTGTTTTGCGCCCCTCCATGTTTTAGATTGACGTTCGTGTTGGTGGCTTACGAGGACTCTACGAAAGTTCTGACAGACTCCAAAGGAATTTATTTCTTGTCTTGTATAATTAATACTCAGCATGCTAGACTGCACTTAGGTTACCTACGCTCTGAGTACTTGCATTACTTCTTTAAACACATCTGCACAAATGTATTGTTATATTATGGTAACTAGTTAGGTTTGGTTTTTTATTACTCACATTTTCATATCAATATCACTTCCGCTCTGTGCTCATTGCTACGTCACTCTCACGTGACGGCCAACATGCCTTGATTCCGGTCAGGGTGTGTTAGTTTGGTAGAAGAGTCTAGGTTTGGCAGTCCTGTATATTTTGTGAGTATTCTAATCATTTTGGATGTCTAATCATTTTGGATGACTTGTGATACTTCTGAGTCTAATTTTCCAGATATTGCCCAACTTGGTGAAGGCATTGCTAATGCCATTCAGTCATCACTTCGCCATTCTCAGAGAACTCCTTTGGAGACGGTATATAACTTAAAGTTGAATAATTTTGTTGGTACTGAGGGGCTCGTGGGAGCTGAGCATTGGCTCAATCATGTCGAGAAAACCTATCGGGTGATGCAGCGACAGGGGAATTTCCCTGAGGATAGATGGATCGAGACAACTACTTGGCTTTTGGGTGAAGACGTTGCTTCATGGTGGAGGAAAGAATCTTTTCAGTTGTCACTAGAAGAAGCTGCAAATTGGGAGGTTTTTAAGCATTTATTCCAGAAGAGATTTGTACCTCCAGAGTATTTGGATCGTAAGAATGAAGAATTCTCGCATTTGAAACAGGGTGAAATGTCAGTTAATGAGTACTATAGAAAGTTACTGATTTGTCCCGATATTGTCCTGAGATTGCTGAAAATCATGCCGAAATGCTTCGATGATTTAAGTGGGGTACTCGAAAGAAGTGGCGTTCTATGGTGACTACGACTCCCTGCTCTACATATAAGGATTTTTATGAAGTTCTACTTCGGATTGAGGACTCTGAGAATGCTCCAGATGACAGTGAGGACGAAGAAGAAAAAGATAATAACCAGAAGAAAAATAATAATAAAGATAAAGGCCAATCATCACAGAGACTTTGCAAGACGCAGAGTTTTAAGAAAAGTGGTACTAGTTCTAGTTCTTCTAGTGGGGGCTCGAGTTCCACTGCACCGCGGAGGGGCGGCCGTTCAAGAGGTTCCCGCTTTCAAAGATAGAGAGATTTTAGTGGTTATGAGGGTCTATTTTGTCGTAGATGTAATAGTCAACATTTTGGGGAATGTAGACAAGGTAACAGAGGATGTTTTGTTTGTGGTCAGACGGGACACCGAGCTAATCATTGCCCACAGACCCAGCAGAAGCCCTAACCATCTCCCTTGCCACTACCAATTCCTATTCAGCAAGTCTAGGGCCTGGTGGTTATACCCCGACAAGTTATGGGGGTGCATATCATTATCAGGGAGATATAGCTCCATATTCTGGAGGACCATATCAGTACCCACATAATCCGTATCATTAGAATGGTTACGCCCAGTACCCAGGAAGTTACACGCCATATCCACCATATCTATGTGGTGGATCACAGTGGTATCCCAGAGGGCAGCCCCAGAATGTTGAGGTTGCTTCTAGCAGTGTAGGATCATTAAGGCAGCCTAATCAGCCTAGTCAAGGACATGGAAATCAGGCTAACAAAGGTCGTGGAAGACAGCAGCAGCCATAGAGCTGTGTTCATCACATTACTCTACATGATGCATAAAGTAATCCTGATCTTATTATGGGTACGTTGAATATTGTTGGCCATTTTGCTAGAGTATTAATTGATTATGATGCCACACACTCTGTTATTTCTCATAAGTTTGCTCAGAAGACGCAACCATACCCTACATTGCTTGGTTATGAATTAGAGTTTTCTATGCCTAAAGGTGAGACATGTTATGTTAGCTAGGAATATCAAGGATATCCTGTTCTGGTGGAGGACATTGTTATGCCAGCTAATCTTGTGCCATTATTGTTAATTTCGATGTTATTCTAGGCATGGATTGGCTACATTATAATCGTTCCAAATTGGATTATTACGAGAAGACAGTCATTTTCCATCGGCCGGGCTTGCCTATGGTTACCTTTATGGGTGTGCGTAGTGGACTGAAACGCGTCATTATTTCTACCGTGGGGGCCAAAGAGCTATTGAGGAAAGGTTGTCAGGGTTATTTGGCTCACGTGGTATTGAATGAGGATACTCTTATCCGTGTGAAGGATGTACGGGTAGTTAGGCACTTCCCTGATGTTTTCCCTGACGATTTACCTAGATTACCACCAAATAGAGAAGTAGAGTTCGCTATTGAGTTGTTTCTAGGTACAGATCTTATTTCCTTAACTCCTTATCGAATGGCTCATGCTGAGTTGAGAGAATTAAAAACCCAGTTGCAGGAATTAGTTGATAAGGGTTTCATTTAGCCTAGTACTTCGCCTTGGGGAGCTCCAGTTTTATTTATACAGAAGAAAGATGGGACTTTGAGGTTGTGTATCGATTATTGACAGTTGAATCAGGTAACGATTAAAAACCGTTATCTGTTGCCTCGTATTGACGATCTTTTTTATCAACTTCGAGGTGCCTGCGTGTTCTCCAAGATTGATTTGAGATCTGGGTATTATCAGTTGAAGATCAGGCGGAAGGATGTCCTGAAGACAGCGTTTCGGACTCGTTATAGTCACTATGAGTTCCTTGTGATGCCATTCGGGTTAACGAATGCTTCAGCAGCCTTTATGGATTTGATGAATCGGGTATTTCGCCAGTATCTCAACAGGTTCATGATTGTTTTCATTGATGATATTATGGTATATTCTAAATCTAAGGCGGAGCATACTAGATATCTCACTATGGTTTTGAAGAAATTGAGGGAGTCTCAGTTGTATGCAAGTTTAGTAAATGCCAATTTTGGTTGAATCAAGTGTCGTTCTTAGGACATGTGATTTCAGCTCACGGTATTCTTATAGATCCTCAGAAGGTAGCTGCAGTAGAGAATTGGGAGTAGCCACGAACTGTCACCGAAGTACGGAGTTTTCTCAGCTTGGCAGGTTATTACCGACGGTTTGTTAAAGATTTTTTAGCCATAGCTTTACCACTGACGAGGTTGACCAGAAAAATGTTAAATTTGAGTGGGATGATGATTGTGAGTAGAGCTTCCAGCAACTAAAGTATTATCTCACTCACACACATGTTTTAGCACTTCCAGACAACAGTGGTAACTTTGGGATTTATAGTGATGCTTCCTTAAATGGCTTAGGTTACGTATTAATGCAGCATGGTAGGGTGATTATTTATGCTTCGTGACAATTGAAGCCTCACTAGATGAATTATCTTACGCATGACCTTGAGTTGGCAGCCATTGTTTATGCTTTGAAGATTTGGAGGCATTATCTTTATACGAAAAAGTGCAAGATTTACACGGATCATAAAAGCCTCAAATATTTTTTCACCCAGAAAGATCTTAACCTTCGACATCGGAGGTGGATAGAATTGCTTAGTGATTATGATTGCACAGTTGAGTATCACCATGGTCGTGCGAACACAGTAGCAGACGCATTTAGTAGGAAATCACATGGCCGACTTAATGCTCTACATGCTTGTTGTATCCCTCTTCTCACATAATTGAGATCTACTAGAGTTGATTTAGGAGTGGAAGATCGGGAAGAAGCCCTACTTGCAAGTTTTCGAGTCAGACCAATCTTGATAGATTATGTGCTTGAGGCTTAAATGAATGATGAGGAATCTCATGAGTTAATTCAGGCAGTTTCAGAAGGGAAAAAGAAAGATCTCAGGATTCGGGAATCTAATGGCATGCTTATGCATGGAAGTCGGATGTACGTTCCAAATATTGCAGAATTAAAGAAAGATACACTCGATGAGGCACATATATTGGCCTATGCGATGCATCTTGGGAGTACCAAGATGTATCACACTATTTGACCTTTCTATTAATGGCCTGGCATGAAAAGAGAGATTGCTGAATATGTGAGTTGATGTGCCATTTGTTAGCAAGTTAAAGCTGATAGGAAAAAGCCTTTTGGATTAATGCAGCTACTTCTCGTTCCTTAGTGTAAATGAGAAAATATTACCATGGATTTTGTGTACAAGCTTCCTCGTACGCAAAATGGTTACGATGGCATCTGGGTGATAGTGGATCAGCTTACTAAGTCAACACACTTTATACCAGTTCGAGAAAACTATTCTTTAAGCCAATTAGCTGAGCTGTTTATATCAGAGATCGTTAAATACCATGAGGTTCTGGTTAATATTATTTCTGATAAGGATCCTAGGTTCACTTCTAAGTTTTAGGTGGCTTTCTAGGAAGTTCTTGGTTCAAGATTACTTTATAGTACGGCGTATCATCCACAAACAGACATGCAATCTGAAAGAATTATCCAGACACTAGAAGATATGTTGAGATCTTCGGTACTACAGTTTGGCAACGCTTGGCATAAGCATTTGGATTTGATGGAGTTTGCCTACAATAACAACTACCATTCTAGTATCGGTATGTCACATTTAAAGGCACTTTATGGTAAGTCCTGTTGTACTCCTCTATGTTGGTTAGAAGTTGGTGAAAGGGTGTTAGTGGGCCTCGAGATTGTTGATGAGACTACCCAAAATATTCAAGTAATTAAAGCTAACCTAAAAGCAGCCCAAGATCGACAGAAGAGCCTTGCCAATAAACACGTCATTGATAGGGTGTATAATGTTGGAGATTAGGTATTTCTGAAGCTATCTCCGTGGAAGGGCATAGTACAGTTCGGTAAGAAAGGTAAGTTGCGTTCTACATACATTGGACTGTATCAGATCACTAAGCAAAATGGTGAAGTTACCTATAGACTTGAGTTACCTCCAGAACTATCAAGAGTGCACGACGTTTTTCATGTCTCTATGCTTCGTCATTATGTCTCTAATCCATCACACGTGATACCTTATCAGCCATTAGAAATTAATCCAGACTTGACATATGACGAGAAGCCAGTGACGATCTTAGATTTGAAGGATAAGGTTCTTATGAACAAAACTGTGCGCATGATGAAAGTTTTGTGGAGGAACCATTCAGTGGAGAATGCTACTTGGGAGATAAAGGATCGTATGCGAGATTTATATCCACGTCTGTTTTATGATTATTGATATGTTTTGTGCTAGTGTATAAATTTTGGGGATGAAATTTTCTTAAGGGGGGTAGGTTGTAACGACCCGTCCCGAATTATTATATATTTTCTCCCCGATTGTGTCAAAATGACGAATATGCCCTCATTGGCTACGTGACGTGGATGGGTATATGTAGTGTTAAATGATTTTCTCGCCGTTGTAATTAAATCGTACTTGACGTTATAAGCGTATTGACTTGAATTAGGGCCGAATCAGGTTCGTAACGAAAAGTTACGAACGTTAGAATATAATTGGGTCAAAATAGGAAAATAAAACCTAAACCAATCCCAGCTATTCCTATATTTCCTAGCCCAATCAGGGTTGAAATTATATTTTGGGCCACTTAGACCCTCATTCTTTCATTTCCCACACACGGCTGCCCAATAGAGAGCCCTCAATATTTTTCTCTGGCCAACCCGTGAAAGATCACACACACACACGTACAAGCCTGCACTCTGTCCATTTTTCTTAAATTCTCTCACCGACGGCACCACACTCAAACTGAACCAAAACCTCACAGATCGAACTTCTAAGGACCACCTTCGAGTTTCTTGCAAGCCTGCGAGCCTAACCATACCCCTTGTTCAAAGAAAGGACATCGGAATCGTGAAGAACCATAAGCTCCGGTGAGGTATTCTGTTACTCTGACATGATGGTGGACATTTCATGAGATTTTAAGGCTTAAAAAGGGTCCTAATCAACTCTATAAGGATCCTAGGCTAGTTTTGGAATGGTTCGAACGTTGGTATACTTTGATTTGTCGAGTTCCAATTTTGGCTGGTTGTGTCGAGCTATGTTCCGACAATTTCCCGAAGGTTTAAGGTCCTCAAATAGGTAAGATTACGTTCTCCTTGTTGAGAGCTTCAAATCCATATAAAATTCGTGAATTTTAGTTGAGAAATAAGGGAGATATTAAAGTTTTAAGTTTTTCCAGTTTCCGACGTAACAGACAGTGACCGGTTGTGGTCTCCAGCGAGTCACCGGAGAAGGAAGGGGAATATTCCGTCAACTTTGACAGAATATACTGACTGCGACAAGTAACTTTAACGGAACATTCCCTAACGCCGTTAGGGATTTTGTTAGCGTGCCATGCACGTGCCTGCGCGTGGCCGACGCATGTCACATCAAAATTTTTTTTTCTAAAAATATAAGGATGCTTGCTGTGTTGAGTAAGCCACAATGGTATATTCAAACACCCAAATTGAGCAACGTATGAGAAGTTATTACATGGTTTTGGTTATATGCTTAAAATTAACGTTAAATTAGTTGTTTCGCATATAGGTAAGCTGTTTCCAAAGGATGAGCATAGCCATGCGAGACTCGGGGGTTACGACCCTGCTACATACCAGTGAGTGGGCTTTTGGTTTTCTATAAATACGTATATATGTTTTCCATTTTCCCAAAAATTGTTTTAAATTGATTTACGTTTTTAAATGCCATGTCAATTATATTACATTTTAGTATATGCATTAGTATATATATGCATATTATTGCATGACGCTGCGGGAGCCCAAGTAAGTTTCAGGTAAGTGCATATTGATGATAGTGATTGCAGTGTGTATGGTTATATTTAGATGCATTTAGTGCTCATTATCCTGCACCTAGGTGTTAATGCTCCGCCCGAGGCCAGGGCCTAGCCTTCACATGATCGTTCACCTCCCGCACCACACGCTTACCTTGGATCCAAGGTAGATGCCCGCTTGTCGTATAGACCACATTAAGTGGTTTCAACTCGTAGGTGATTTGCGATACTTTGCATAGTCTTCATGTGATCGTAGCACTTGAGCATATCTATTTACACCCAGCCTATTGTACAGACCAGACCACATTAGGTGGTCGTGTGCAGGAATTGGTAGATGAGCTATAGGCTCAACCGTACAGGTCACGTTAGATGACTCTAGCTGGCATATCATTTTACATTAATTTATTTCACATGGCTTACTTATTTCATCGCTGAGATACTTAACATGGGATATACTTGGTTTTCACTACTCTTAAGCATGATTTCTACATATGTATGTATTACTATTTTCTGGGAAATTATACGGGTTTTATGGTAAGGGGTTATTATTTTTGGTAAGGAAATGGTTTTAAAAAGCTTTGTGTTTGCCCACTCATGTTTTTTGTTTTGCGCCCCTCCATGTTTTAGATAGATGTTCGTGTTGGTAGCTTATGAGGACTCTACGACAGTTCTGACAGACTCCAATTAATGTAGGAATTTCTATCTTGTCTTGTATAATTAATACTTAGCATGCTAAACTGCACTTAGGTTACCTACGCTCTGAGTACTTGCATTACTTCTTTAAACACCTCTGCACAATTGTATTGTTATATTATGGTAACTAGTTAGTTTTGGTTTTTAATTACTCACATTTTCATATCACTATCACTTCCGTTCTGCGCTCATGGCTACGTCATCCTCACGTGACGGCCAACATACCTTGATTTTGGTCGGGGTGTGTCATTCATTGCATGGTTCAAGCCTTCAACTGTAGAATAACAGCTCTAACTGTAAATGTATTAGGTTTCTTTTTATTTTTTTATTTTGTATTCAATTACTGAAAGCAGTTTGAAAACTGCAGTATCTTCTACAATCCCACGTTTATTTCCATTTTTTTTTTTTGTTGGATTGGTTATTTTTAAGTGCATCTCTCACCTTATGTATTTATCTACTTTTTTTATTTTTTATTTTTTAAATTTTAATGAAGATCAGTTATCAATCACTTTCCCACTACGTGGACTCTTTATCAGGTTTTAAATTTCATTTTCTTTTTTCTTTTTCTTTTATTTATTTATTTATTCCAATACAGTTTTTTGTTGAGATATTGTTTTTTACCAATTTGTCCTTGTTTTTTTTTAAATATTTGGGTTTTGATTGTGAAAGAAACAAATTGACATTTTTGGCATTTTGGAAAGTTTCGCCAAACTGGGGCTCTCACTTTATATATATATATATAGATTAAATCTTTGTTCAAAAAAAAAAAAAATTAAATCTCTTTCCTTTGGACTTTGACAGTAACTTATCTGTGTGTTTAGGAATCTATAAATGTCTCTTTCAAGCTAAATCTTAACTAAATCCAACACCGAAAAATTCATTGTAGAAAGAGATGCTAACGGACTCTTAAAGTGAGACAGTCTATGAACTCTCATCATCTCACCGTTTAACGTTATTCGTTTTGTTTCAGAATATGAAGTAACGGATAACTGTTAAGAGTTTCACTTTTGAGAGAGTATACTTAACATTTTCTTTGTACAAAACTATTTATCTCGTAAGAGTTTTCAGTGGTTTGTACATTTTATTGGACCAGGTTGCGTACTTAAATTAACTATCAAGAACATGAGTTTGTTGTAATAGAAAAGAAAAAGAATTATATTATGGAGTAATGTTTGTCGTGTTGAATATTAGATTAATTTAGTGGGATTCTTGGTACTATTATAAAAATTCTCACCTTGCGCCGCTAGGTCTTGTTTAGACACTAGGTGACTAAATATTGATCCGGTTAATCACTAGATGTTTAAAAATTAAGAAGAACGTTTAGACTGGCTTATGCATTCATCTAGCCTGGTTAGACGCTTGCCTAGCCCGTCTAGATCTGTTCAGGTACTCGCTTAGGTTATGCCTTTCACATAAACAAAAATTAATAACTTTTATTTTACATTTTATTTTTTTAATAAATTGTAACAGATTAGTTGAATACTTATTATATGCTTGTTCTTCATGTTTTCTATGTATTTTAATACTATACATTATACTTTTATTTTATTTTGCAATATATGTATCTCATTACAATTATGTATTATTTAAGTATAAATTAGCACTTAGTATGCATTCTACATTTTATTTTTTTATACTATATGTCCACTTAGTATGCCTAGGTTCTCGTCTAAGCCCTACCTGATTGTCTAGGCACTAAACCCTAACTCGCTTTCTGACTAGCGTCTAACATCTTTTAAAACTTTGCTTGGTATTCAACTACAACAACGATATCTCCTTCTTAAGAGTGTTGGAGAAAGGGAATTTGTATACGAATCAATTAATAAATATGCCGCTTTCGTAGAACAGTAAATTCTTACCTCACTAATGAAGTCAGCTGTATGCAGTGGCGAAGCTACATAGGAGCGAAGGGGGGCGGCCGCCCCTCCGCTCGCCGGAAAACAAAGGCAGGAGAGAGATTTGAACCCCTTTGGTTCGGCCGGAATCTGGGAACCACGGTGGTTCATGGTTCGAATCTGGGAACTGTGAGCTTGCAGGTTCTTTTTTTAATTTTTAATTTTGGTTTGGTAAACGACGTCGTTTTGCATTAATCAAATAAATATTTTTTAAAGAGCCACTGGTACCCATCCCAATCCTCCCACCCGTTTCAATTATTACCCCCACTCTTGCCCATAAATTACAAATCCCATCCCCCCACCTTTATTCCCATATTTCAATTTTCAAAATTGACTCAAATCCTGAGATTGAACATAAGAAAGTCCTGTTTCGTTGCCCACCAAGCTCCAGACGCCACGCCAGCCGCTCCAAGTGAGGTTAATTTTTAATTTTTTTTTTTAAATTTATGGTTATCGATTATAGATTATTCATATAAATACTATGATTATTGATTTTTTTTGAAGTACATAAAAGAGGATTCATACATTATATATATTATATGAACTTGAATCACACGTGGTCTAGTAATAAAAATTGATTGCAGTAACCGCTATAAACCCTAATCAACTTACTCAATTTTTAATTGTGGTTTAGAATAAAAATTGAATTCTTGATTATTCATATGATTGTTAGTATTGATTAATTAATTCGTGATTTGATTAGATATTACCCTATAGTCTACTCTAGGATTAAGAGTCTAAGATATATTTTTTTCTTTTGTTATACAGTTATGTAATAGAACGATACTATAAGAAACAGTGCTTAAATCCTTCTCCAATTATCGCGAAGCAATTCGTAGGTACTAACTCTAAAATGAACTTTGCTAACCTAAATCTCACAAAATGAACCAGGAGGTGTGAAAGCTACATGTTAATGTATAAGTTTCTTACATTAACTTTAGTGTTACCGGTTGCAACCATTTCGGTGAAGAGAGTTTTTTCTACTATGAAGATTGTGAAAACATCATTGCGTAACAAAATGAGAGTCAATGGTTGAGTGATAACATGATTGTTACTTTGAGAGAGATGTATTTGCTTTTACTGATAATGATCCTATTATGCGACGTTTTCATAACATGAAACTTCGCCGACAACAACTGTAATTTATTTGTATTGATTAATTATTTAAGACATTCCTATATAAAAAGATTTGGTTGTTGCCATTTTTCTTTAACCTTGCACGCATATAAGTTTGCCCCTCCTCCCGAGAATTCCTGGCTTCGCCACTGGCTGTATGAATCTAAAACACGCTTGGTTTTGCGTCAAGTCTTCAGAAATATGTTGCTTTCATAAAATGGAAAAATATATAATTTAATAAAACAAATCCAAGCGTTTTTTTCAGAAGAACAAGGGAGGAAATTTCATTAAAACAGAGGTCAAAATAGGATGAACTTGGATGAGCACCACAGCTCCAAATGCTGGAGTTTCATGCCAAATACAGAATAAACAACCAAGATAAAACAAGGCATAAAGTAAAGAAAAATCAATACTAATCTCTGCGCCCAAAGAAATGGACATCTCAAGCTCGTAATACTAGTGTCGGATCTTAGAACAAATGAGTTTGCAAATCGCCTTAAATTCGAGACAAACAGAACGACACCAAAAGGAGGGGCATACCACCCAGCTTAGAACAATTTAGGGTGAGACAGCCCCTATTAAAAAAAGTTAAAAGGAAGACAAAACTCTACAAACGGATGGGGGAGAGCAAAAACGATGTTGAGTAAACTCCTTATTTCCTTAAGCTAATAAGAAAAGATCTCGGAGAAAAACCCCCAAGACCGAAAACGATGACTCCGATTTGTTTAATTGGATGCGGTGTTCGAATGACCTGATAGAGAGCGTATATCGTGGCACAAAACAATATTCTCTAGCAGTATTTTGCTATTGTTATATATACGTTATTAGAAACTTGAGCTTTATGGCGTAGATTCGAATTCCATCAATAGTTCATTTAATAAAATATATCGTTTAAAAAAAAAAATCTTTTGTAAAGTGTCATTTATTATTGACATGTACATACTAATAAATTTAATCTTCATTAATTTTATAATTATATGCTTAACATGTGTTGTCACATCCCAACTCGGGCTCGACTCCACCGTAATACGATATTATCCGCTTTGAGCCCCGACCACGCCCTCACGGTTTTGCTTCTGGGAACTCACTCGAGCAGAACTTCCCAATGGGTCACCCATCTCGGAAATGCTCTAGCCCATTCTCACTTAACTTCGGAGTTCCTACGGAATCCGAAGCCAATGACCTCCCAAAAAACATCGTGCTATGTGGAGGTGGGTATGTACATTTAAGCATAAATGATCTACTCCCCTGGGCGATGTGGGATCTAACAATCCACCCTCCTTAGGGAATCCACCCCCCTTAAGGGTCCCGCGTCCTCGTTGGCACACTTGTACCACATGGCAGAATGACTTTGATACCATTATGTCACATCCCAGTCTCGACTCCACTATAGTACGATATTGTCTGCTTTGGGCCCCGGTCACGCCCTCACGGACTTTCCAGTAGGTCACCCATCTTGAGAATGCTCTCAGCCGAACTCGCTTAACTTCTGAGTTCCGATGGAACCCGAAGCCAGTGAGTCCCAAAAGGCTTCCTGCTATATGGAGATGGGCATGTACGGCATAGAGAATCTACTCCCATAGACGATGTAGGATCTAACACGTGTCAATTAATAATAAAAAACTTACAAAAGTTCAGAATATTTAAACTCTATTAGCAACACCTTTGCGAGTGAATGAAAACTGTTATACACCACGTGTATATTTATTATTGATATATCCTAAGTTGAAAAGCTATATTATGTAAAAGCACTTGTAATCCTTTAAGAGCTCTCAATATTGGAATATGATTCTTTCGGCTTCAAATTTTCTAATGTTTTTTTTATTTGAAAGGTTATGATTAAACGACTTTAACATTTGTGTTAGTTTTTTTATAGAACAAGAAAGAAAAAGAAGAAAATGAGAGACTAGGGGACCGTGGGGAAGGAGACTTCGAGTAGAGAATCATGCTCTCTTAATATCAATATAAGAGTAATATTAGATATTAAATTGTAAAAAAAAAATTATAAAGTAAATAACATATAAATTAATTAAATTATTACTTAATTATTGATTAAATACTTTTTTTTTTAATAATACCTACCAATTTAATCTCTTAGCACTACTCTTTTAACATTATCACCGAACATAGATTTATTTAACACATGGTGAAGCACCGTAGGACGACGTGGAGAAGGACAGAAGCTTGTCACAAATCCAAGTTAATCTCCAAGTATAAAACCTCGCTGTCAACCAGTTGTACTTAAATATGCCACGTGATAATAAAGATGCCAAACTCAACGTACTAACCCTAGTTAGTCTGACGGTTTCCTTCAGGCAGAGGAAACGGCCCGGTCCGATCCAATCCGGTCTGTTTATATCAGAACCCTCTCTCCGACATTGAAATCGTTAAAACCCTAATAAAGCAAAACCCCGCTCGGAGGGTTCTTTCTTTTTTGCTATGTAGGGGATTTGGACGGAGGACACGTGGCAAGAGAGTCTAAAGGGGGGCGTCATGCATGCAATGGTTTCAGTACGTTGCTGCTGTGTTCGGACACGTATGTCGGTGATGGTGAAGGAGTTTTGCGTGGGCTTTTGGGTTACGTGGTAGGTGGAAAGACGAGTCACACGCGGAGGGTTCTGGGAAGCCGTAGTTTTCAGGGCTCGGGTTGCGTAACATTTGGCGCTGTCTATGTCATGCGCGCAGAGAGAGAGAGATGGAGAGCAAAGCTTAAGCTGCATATCTATTTCTGTTTCTGCAGAGGAACTAGAGTGTCGACACATTTGCTTTTTCTCTTCACTTATAAATGAAGGATCTTATGATTAAATCTTGTAAATAATAAATTTAATATTAAATTAAACTGAACTTAACCGAACTCTTCAATCATTTAATATATAATATAAAAAAAAAAAAAAAAAAACCTCTATTTGGCATAACCCAATACGAGTGACTAATTAGGAATATGAATTTGTCTGCGTTTACATTTTTTTCTTTTACAAACAATATGACACGGAGGAGGTAGAAGAGTGAATTAAATCTCACAATAAGCTAACAATAATATCGTTCAATTCAATAAATTAAATTTAAATCATCTCACTTATAAATGAAAAATAATACTACTAGATTGTAGTACTAAGTAAAAATCAGCGTCTAAAATTTTAATATTTAAAAAAGAGTAATGTTTGACTAAATTTGCAAACTAAATAAGGTGTTGTTAATAAAAAGAATAAGCACATTAAGCAATGGTTAAGTAATAATTTAATGCACCGGTTAAGCCAACAATCTCTTTTGGGATCAAGGGCAGATTCACCTTAGGGCAAGGTGGGTTAGCTGCCCCTCTCAATCTCATAAATTCTCCATGGAAAGTGTTGAGTGCTGCCCTTGAAAACATGAGATGTCATTGAAAGTTGTCATCTAACTGCTCGACGAATTGTCTCTCCACTGGATAGCTGCTGACCTTATGTCTTTGTATAATTGCTATGATTATGAGCATATGATAGGCTCCCTCATCATAGTTTAGCATATGTCAGCATATTCACTCGAAAGTAATTCAATTGACATACTCATTCGAAAGCTATAAATCTATGTCAACATACATGTAATACAACTTTGCAAATGACTTTAAGCCTCCAAAACTCGATAAAATGCCAAGCATATGCATTGCCGTCCAATAATTTGGCATTGAATAATTTTAGCACTAAAAATTGGAGTTTTTCACAGCTTTGGCGGAACGACCACTTTAGTTTTCTATTTTTGGAATGTTAAGAGTTGTTCTGCGTTTATCTCTGCTTCAATTTTGATTAAATATTACATAATAAATTATATGCTAAAGACAAAAAAAATCTCAATAAAAATCAGTTACAAGCTTACGTAGATAGTCAATATTTTTGTATAAAATCATTGACTGTACAGGCGCAGACGGGCCGCATTTTATTAATTTACTAACCTTCATGCACACTCTTACGTGCGTGCAAAAGACATTTTTTAAATCATAGCGTACTACGTGTTATTATACATTTTCTAAATCACATTATTACTAGCTTATTGTGAGGTTAAATCCACCATCTCTCATTTAGTGTAGATAATATTGTTTGTTAAAAAAAAATCATTTGACAACTAATTGAATTACATTATTATGCGTGTGCAAAATACCTTTTTGATAACCGACATTATACCTCTTAAGATGTTTTGAACGTGTTTAAAAATAGAGAAAATAAGATTTAATAAATAACTGATTAAATTACATTATTGTTAGCCCATTATGAGGTACTAACTATAAAAAAACCGCACAAAAAAAATTAATTATAAAAACACTGTTTATATGACGAAAATACCTTTGCGTTATTTGATGAATTATTTTGAACTGCTTTTGAACATTTTTGTTTTAAGGGCATTTTTGTCCCATTCTTTTTGGTGAAGCTAGTGAACCCAAATGGGGTTGCTGGGCTGCTGGCTTTGTATAGTAGTATAGATTATTTGTTTCTTGAGTTTATATAGGACGACAACAAGTAATACTTAGGCACATAGTGTTAGGCAGTCAATAATATATAGCAAAAAATTATTATAGCGGAGATAAGAATAATTTGTTAGATGTGTAAGCACATAAAAAACGACAGTATTAAGAATGAGGATATCCGAGGCCAAATATGAGTAACTGCAATTGAAGAGAATTAAGATGAGGGAAAATCGATTAAAGTGGTTTGAAAATGTGAGCTAAAAACCTACAGATACTCCGTTTAAATGCAATTATGAGCTAGAGGCTTAGAGAAAATTAGTAGAGTAAGACTTAGGAAGATTTAGAAAGAGACTTTAAGAAAATACATGAAGCACCTAGAGCTAATTGAGAAACTTAGTATAAAACCAAATGCAACGACGTTTTAGAATTCATATAGTCAACTGCACTTAATGAAATAAGACTTTGTTGTTTGCTGAATTTCTTTCTTGAGTTTGATACGATGCACTATATGGTTTATACACATCATGACCAATATAATTTATCAAGACATTGACCAAAAAAGATGGTAGAACCGATTACAACCAAATAAACTTGCGTTCCTGTTTGAAGCATGTTACATGCAATTAGGTTTGGTTAGAACAAATTTGAATTGATTAAAATAATGTGATTTGAAAGAAAACAAAATTGTGATGCTGCTGCAGTTCCTTAATAATGGTCTTTTGGTGTTGTGGAAGTTTGAGTAGCAAAAGTTGGAGGTAATTATGCGCGGTGGATGGTGCGTGTGATGTGAACCATTCTTAATCAAAGGATTCTACTTTGTTTCTTAGTTTTGTAAGCAATTTAGCATCGGTGAGAAAATTCCGGAAAACTCTCATACTACCTCCCGCAAGTTTCCCCCCTCTTTCTTAAAATCTGCCATTGTTTCTCCCTTTTCCGGTCATCTTTGACCTCACGTTTCTAGATTTTGAGGGAATTCACTCATAATAATCCACATGAAATCTACGCAAGGCCATTCACAACCTACTTGAATTATCCATAGTTCGAGGATTTATATTGATTTTTCTTGTTATTGCGAATCACTTTTAAAATAACTTTTAGATAATAAAAGCGCTTTTAATAACATTTCTACATAAGTATTTTTAAACAAACTCTTTGGAAGTGATTATAGAATGGCTAATACATCTTTTAGATAACTAAATGCGCACTACAAGACAGCAGTTCATCTACCACGAGAATTTTACCACGGGCTTTATGAGCTTGTTGTAAGAAGTATAAATTTACCACGGACATAGGAAGTGCGTGATGAATAATATTTTTTTACCATGGGTAAATCTTAGCCCGTTATAAAATAGTAGTGAATGATCACGTGCAAAGTTGCACGTTATAAATATACTAAGTCACTACAAGCAATGCTCGTGGTCAATATTATTAGTATCCACAATGTCTTTTTATTATCTACAACAGACATAATGTGTGATATAATCATACGTACTTATTCACATATTTGGAGGAGGCGGGACACCAAAATTTTGCAAAATTTTAGACATCTTCTGTTGAAATTTCAAATTTTTTTGACAAATCCACTTGTCTCTATCTCCTTTCCATGCCCATCGCTTCCACTTTATCTTCCTTTCCCTTATCCAAAAAACAAAAACAACTTCTACCCCCTTTCAACTGCGCTCCCACGTTTTCCCAAGGTTCAACTGCTTCGGTTTCTTAAAACAATAAAAAATAAACATCATAATTTGTCTCTCCCATGTTTCCCATAATTTAGTTTGCATCTGCTACAATAGTGTGTGGTATGTTAATCCTATCGACGTTCTATCCAGTCTCTTCGGAATATTTTTTCTGCCCCTGGTAAGTTTATTCACTAAATCTTCAAGGACTTGTTTGAACTTAAACTCTACGTGTTGTTTAAATTCAGTTTTTCTTTTCTACTTTTTTCTCAATATTTTTTTGTCAGTTGCTACAATGATCATTAAATTATGAAGCAGGGGAATCTTAGGTGATGGAAATATCAGCAAATGTTACAACGTTGATTTCATATAAATTTTTTTCCGTAACTAATTTAATTTTTCCTTTGTGAATGTTGGTATTGTAGGTAAAAATCACAAGAAGCTTACAGAAATGAAGCAGCAAATTGTCGAGACCAGGTATGTTTATGAAAATTAAACAATTTGTGCTTGACACTGGCATCTTTTTTCTTAAACCCATCAGTTTAGATTTACTTGAGTTTATTTGTTTACGTAATCTGTTTTACATGGTTTGAATGCAACAATCAGTTTGCTCCTTTCTTTTTACTTTTGTTTCTTTCCATTTGGTTTCTTTGCAGTGAGGTCTGCAGACCTGAAAGAAATTTGTGCATAGCGAGGTAACAGTTGTAGAGGAGTGTAGAGAGGAGAGGTCTATCTTAGGAGGACGGGTCACGTACTATCCTACATATCTAACTTCTCTTTGTAATAAGTAGCATTATCATTTTCATCTTCAAGTATATCTATATCAGTTGGAAATGTATTTTTATTTTCTTTCATACCTTGATATGAAAATGATTATTTTTGTTGATTTGGTGGTTATGTTCAGTAACATATGAAGAACTGCGAATCGACACTACGTACCATGCGTTCGAATGTTTTAATTATGCACAAAATAATAAAAAAAACCTTATTTTTCTTTCTTGATAAAAAGTGTTGGTGTTTTGCAGGCACTTGCAAACTTAAAGTGTGATTGGCTTGCTGGAGATGTATGTCTTATGAAAGAAACGATTGAAGAGAAAACGATTATCATTGGAGGACGAAGGTTGAAACTAGGACTTGAGTTTTGTTTTATAGTGTGAAATAAAGCCTCTACATGTTTTGGTGATTTTGGTATTTCTTAATATAACTACTCATTTTGTTGTTATTTTTGGTGTAATATTTGAATATGTGAATTTTTCTAAAGTAAATTTGCAATTGTGTATATAAATATCTTTATATATATTACTTGTTTATTTATTAAATTTTTTTTTTAATTTTTTGAAATTTTTTTATAACGGGCAATAGCCGTGATCAATTTGTAATCCACAATGGTCATAGCACGTGGTGTTAGATCTCAATCTACTATGGGCACAATCCGTGGTTACATTGTGTTTGACAACGTGTATAGTCCGTGGTAAAAACAAAGACTTTATCACATCCAGAATACTAACGGGCACGATGCCCGTGGTAGATTGCAATTTACCACGAGCATCCACCGTGGTAGATGAGTTTTTTTCTTCTAGTGGCGGTTCTAGTAACATTCGGCATAAAAACTTAAAAGCTAATATCAGTGAAAATTTTACTTTTATAGTTAAATTTTTTGAAGTAATTCTAAAAGAAGTACTTTCAATAAGAGCAATTAGTCTCATAAATTCTTCGAAATCTTCTTTTATCGTTTTCGCTAAAGTTAGATTATCTACATTCTACCTATTTAAGCACAAACTTGTTCACATTCTTGATCTTTATAGCTGATAACTGATTTTGCCATATTTAATATTTAATTACTAAATGCGACAAATATTTTCGTTTTAGACCACCATTCATACTGATCTTAACCCAGATTCCTAAAGTCGTACATGAGTCAATGAGGCATTTCTAAAACGTCGATTAAATTCGTCATTGACACACTCCGACGCAGAATGTCCACATGGACTCCGAAGCAAGTTGTGACACCATAAAGGTGATGAAGCCATAAAATATAGGGTCATATGAGTAAATTTAAACCTAAAAGTGACTAAATGCAAGTGTGCGCATGTGAGCGGGAATGAACCAATTTCACATGTGATATCAGAGTATAAGTAAAGTACAGTAAAAGTATAATGAAAATTATACCATCAAAGGTAATCTCCTATACCAACATTTTTCGAGAACTAAATGCAAGTGTGCGCATGTGAGTGGGAATAAACTCATTTCACACGTGATGTCAGAGCATAAATAAATTATAGTAAAAGTATAATGAAAATTATACCATCAAAGGTAATCACCTATACCAACATTTGTCGAGTATCCTCGTCGACACAAAAGCTTTGCCACAAAAATCTAGAGGGGTGAAAAACAAGGGTGAATGAGCCTAAAATAAAGTTTTCTAAAACATTTTTGAAAACATAATAACCCCTCGTTGTAAACAAGTATAGTTTCCAAATATAACATACTACATATAGTATGAAAATTTGGTATTAGAGCCATGTTTCGATCCTAGGACCTATGGGTTATGGCCCCACCACGCTTCTGCTGTGCCACTCTTACATGTAGACACTTTTAGGCTTAAATTTATTCATATTTTTCACACCACTACATTATATGACTTCGTCACATTTTTGGTGTCGGTCAATTCAGCTCGATTCAGAATTGAGGTGGACATTTCGGATCGGGATATGTCATTCATAAACCCTAAACCACATATGCACGCTGATGAGCTAAAGAAAACACTAGTTACATGAGATTTCGTCATGATTGTCTCGTGTTTCATGTGCATCGAGAGCGCATATTGTCAAATATCTTTAGCTCTACCAATGACTTTCTAAATTATACAAACCCTTCCACAGCTTTCATTAATTTTTTGTAAAATTCAAATTAGTCTTTTTTTTTTAACAATGGTTGCTTAACTAAAAATCTATTACCATTGGTCTCTTAACTTATCAAAACGTGTAACTATAGTCATTTTCGTCAACTCCGTCAAAATGAGTTATATTGGAATGATCATTGCTACAATTGGGTTAAAGTTGAGTGACCAATATGCTCCAATTGGGTTAAAATTGATGGACTATTTCTCCAGTTGGATTAAAGTTGAGGGACTATTGATACAATTTTTCTTATTCCATTTTCCATATTTGCCCCTTGATTTAGCCTCATGTGCATGACAAACAACTCATTTTGACGAAAGTTCTAACAGAGTTGACGAAAATAATCATAACTACACGTTTGATGAGTTGAGGAACCAATGGTAATGAATTTTTAATTGATGAACCATTGCTCTAATTAAGTTAAAGTTGAAAAACTATTGTTACAATTTACTATTTTTTTCCTTTTCAAATTCCTCCAAAATCCAAATAGATTTCATTCACGTTCTCAATATTTGTCGCTTACATGATGTATCCTCGAAAATTTACTTTATTTGTCCCAGACAAAACAATCGTTCCTTTTTCTATTGCCTTTTTATATTTACATCTAGCCCACCACTCCAAATCACGCGTTCTCTAGCCTTACATGTTGGTACGTAGATAATGACTAAGGGCCCATGCTAACATGTTTCTCTAAAAAGAATATCTGCTCATCAGCATTTTCAGTACTAAAAGTGCATCTAGTAAAGAAACATCGATATTTTAACTAAATATGTACATAAGTACTGTATGAAAAAACACTAGAACTACTTCATGGAAGAAGTACATAATCTTTTTTCAAAAAGCACTTCAAATTCTTATCATAACAAAAAACCACATTGTCAAAAATTGAATTAGTTATTTTAAAAACCTAACCTAACTAAAATGTATACTAATTGACATGTCAAATATTGTATGTTGGGAATCAAGTGGATTCATTCAATTGGGATTCATAATTTTTTAAATAAGTCTAAGAATTCAGGTGCATTTATCCAATATTTTAAATAATTTTATGAAATTTCCAAAATTTGAAATAATTTTTTTTGTTTTTTTGTTTTTAACAAAAAATTTGAAAGAAGTTTTGAAAGTTCATAGAAATTCGAGTGTATTTAATTAGAATTTTAAAGAAAATATACAACTTCTTAGAAATATTTATGTATTCAATCATGATCTTAAAAGAGCCAATAAAAGTTCAGGTGTCTTCAATCAAAAATTAATTTTATAGAATTTTCAAATGTGAAAGATATTGAAGGATTTGGAGGGGTTTCATAGTGTAATTCGGCATGTCCCCTTAAGATTTCAAAGGAATTCATTCATAATCTACATAGAATACATGAAGTCCATTAAAACTCCATCAAACTCCTTGTATTTTCATCTCTTTTAAAACCCTTCAAAACTCAATTGAATACACCCATAGATGGAGGATTTTTACCAAATTTTTTTGTTTGTAGTGCTTCTAAAAAAGAACTTCAAGAAAAACATTTATGAGCATAAGTATTTTCAAACAAGCTCTTTTGCAGTACTTTTAAAATGATTAAAAGAACTTATAGATAACTAAAAGTACTTCTAATAACTTTTGACGTAAAAAATAGAAGTTCTTTTAGGTGAACTAATTCTAATATCAGAGCTTTCAATAAAATCACTGATGACCCGAGGTGGTTTTTAGAGAAACATGTCCAAATAGTCTCATTAATTCTTCGAAAACATCTTATATCATTTTCAATAAAGTTAAATTAGCTTTCATTAGACTCTCCCTAGATAACACCAAATTTATCAACATTCTCGATCTTTGTCGCTTATAATGGATTGTGCCTTATTTAAGATTTAGTTAACTTTCTTCCAGTATTTTTAGATGCGACAAATTTTTTTTGTTCCATCGCATTTTCCTATTGATCTCAGCCCAGTTGCCCAAGGTCATACGTGAGTCTTCGAGAGTGTCCAAGCATCGATTAAAGCCCATGTGCACGTTGACAAACTAAAGCTAACACTAATTACGGATACATGATACTTCATCGTGATTGTCTAATGTTGCATGTGCGTTAAGAGCGCATATTGTTTTAAATGTCTTTAGCTCAATCATTCACCTTCTAAATTATACATCCTTTTTCGTGACGTTCCATCTTTTTAGCAAAACTCAAATTATCTTTTTCCCTTTTCAAATTCCTCTGAAACATCCATAGAATTCATTCATGTTTGCAAATTTTATCGCTTACATGACGTAGCCCTGAAAATTTATGTACTTTATTTGTCTCAACTTTCCAAATATAACAAATGTTCCTTTTTTATACTGTCTTTTCATATTTACCTCCAACTAAGCTCTCTTTATTCACGGGTGACCGAGAGTCTGTCATGGTCTCACTTGTTGGTACGTACAGAATGACTAGGGGCCATTCACAACATGCTTCTTTAGAAAGCACCTATCAACATAAGAGTTTTTAGTAAACGTGCTTTTGTTAGAAGAAAATTGATATTGGTTGGAAAAATAAGGTCTAACTGCTCTATTTTAATAACATAAAAAAACAATAAATAATTTATGCAACCAAATACCAAATTTAATGCATACTCATAATGGAAAACAATGTCAAATGCACATGAATATGTTTTTTTTTTTTTAACAAACATTATCTATACTAAGAAGGTGGGGGAATAGACTAAGTCTCACAATGACTTAGCAATAATGTGGTTCAAATTCCAATTTATGGATTGGCTTTGAGCCGGACTGGTTGTTCAATATTATGGTGTCGGATGTAAACATTCCAATTTATCTTTAATAATATCTACTCTTTGACAAAAAAAAATTAATGTGGTTCAAATTTACCTTAGACAAAAATTGAACCTAAAACCTGAAATATTGTTGAGGCATGTTAGACATTATGTCTTTAAGACAATTTTTACAACCCACGATGGTGCTCATAGTTGATTAGCGTTTGTTTCCCAAGATACAACGATCACGTATTTGTAATAATACCATTCCACATCACAAGGTTCCATTGAATCACGATTGTGTTAAACTCTCTGAGACTCACTTAATCTCTAAGCATGATCTGACTCATATGCACTTGTAATCACTCAGTGTGATGAGGTCTTTAGATAAATGTGGAAGTGACTCGTCATAATAGTTATGTATTTCCTTGAAGAGTTAATAATTGCATATCTTTAATTAAAAGACAAGGGTTGCACCCACAACCTGTTCGTGAAATCACAACACATCATATATATTTTCCATTCAAATAAAATAATCTAATTCACTATGAATTGAATTTTCCAACAACCCTTCACATGAATGGATTTGAACTCAACATTATGCAAATAACAATGCAGACATTGGAAAGAATTCATTAATGAAAGATACTGCATCAGGATAGGTAGCTTTTGGCCTTGAACCTTCCGTAATGAGTTACCATCGAATTTATTTGGTTAATTAGTGGACGCGTGTTTGTGTAAACCAAGACAATATCAATCACACAATAAATTTCCTAACACTTCATGATTGCACTTTTATGATGAGTGCTCTAGAAAATTAAGCCCTTTAGAAAATTCTCATAGAAACAGCTCCATTCCTGACTTAATAGAGGTAACTTCCCATTAAGAGTATTTCCCCACTTGGACCTCTAAGTATTCCAAGCAATATGAATCACTAAAAGCATAAAACTTAATCTAATCTTGATGGCAGACAGCATTGTTATCATCAAGGGACATGGGGATGAGAGTATACAGATCTTTGCAGTGTTATTCTAAGTTGTCATAATTCAATTGTCTCTTTTTTATGCTAAATCTTTGAATCTCCAATCAATTAGAGAGTATACAGGTCTTTGCAGTGTTATTCCAAGTTGTCATAATTCAGTTGTCTCTTTTTTATGCTAAATCTTTGAATCTCCAATCAACTAGATTGGGTTTCCACTATATATATATATATATATATATATATATATATATATATATGACTACTTTAATTATGGATTTTTAACTCATTTCCCTCGATGATCCACTAGGTTGACTATCTGTAAAATATGACCATCACAAACTTCATATCCATGCATGGAAATTAATTTCTTCCAAGAGTAGTTGTTTTCTAATGTTAAGTCTTCCAAACATAATTGGAACTTACTAAGTAATTTGCTAACTCTTGCAAAATCCCCCACATTTAAGGTATTTGTAGAAAAGTCTCTATTCTTTCAATACCTTAAGCATTACTCATTCTATTTTGGCCAAAAAAATTCTATGAGATAATTAGTGAACTAATCAACTATATTTTTATTCTCTCTTTCAAAAAGAAAAATACGTTTTCTGTTCTTCTTAATTAAGTATATATAAACACTCAAACATAACTAAGCTACACCCCCACAATTCCCTCATATTGTAACTGCTTTCAGTGCTATTAACATATCATTCTTCATACTTAACAAGTACGTTAACTATGAAGATATGTTCCATTTATCTTCACTTGTTAGGGATTTTTCCTTAGGACTTATCTAGTTCCCATGATTACCTCACCCTAGAGTACATAATCCTTTCAAGAAGACATCTGCCCTCATAATGCAATGGTCATCTTTCCAAGATAATGCTAATTCATACAAATGAGTTCGAACTCCTATATATGGTCGTTACCATATATGCTAATGCCTCATTTTTATCAAAGGTATAAGTGCTTTATGAAAAACACTTAGAATTACTTTCTGAAGAAGAAAAAAAAAACATATATAGAACTTCAAATTCTTTTTGTAACATATAAGCATATTGTTAAAGCTGCATTTAGTAATTTTAAAACCACTTCGAGACAAATTCTAACTAGAGTGTACACTGCATCTTTCAAATATTACATGTTATCTATGAATCTACATGCACCAAATAAGTCGAATGAACAGAAACAATGACCAAACTAAGTTAAGAAATAAGCAAGCATAAAGGACACACGATATGATGTGGCTCACTCCCAATATTGGACTATGTCTTCGGGCGTTGTGATGATTCAACTAAGCGAGAGATTTTCCAATTTGACCGAAACACGAGGTGGTACACCACGTGTCACTATACAAATAGTAGGATATGTGTGTTAAAAAGTTAATAAATTTAAAAAATACAATTTTTCACCACTTATATAAAAACACGTAGTGTACCATCCGTGTTCCGATTATAATGAAATTTTTTTCCTACTAAGCAGACATGAAAGGCGATTACACTTACAAAGATGAAATAGCATCTTCGAACCTTCTCAGCAATCATTCTATTAAGTAAATAGATTGTTAACTGTAGAACTAAATGCTCGCACCTTCAATAGAACGATCGCCAAACCTACAAGACTGAAGAAAAACCCCTTGACTAAGACTCGGTATTTCTTCGCCCTCCTAACTAGTGCAGTTACTAACTTAATTGCAATGGAGTCTTTGTAAAAGGATGATTATACTCTTTTAGCAAGAAAAATTGACGTTCAATATAAATCCTCACAAAATTTTCCTTCCATGTCTAAGTGACGAAAATGATTTGCGAAAGACAATGAGTTATCAGTACCATGTGGGACAAGTCAAATAGAACTGTCCAGTGACGGATAATGACATGATACCTCATCCATCATTTATCATAATCAAGATTATTATGTATTTGGCTACGGAATTAGGTTTTTTTTGCAATTAATTCAACTCAACACTTGTCGAAATTTCCACCCTCCCTCTAAACCATTTGCCGGAAACAAATTAATCGTATACACACAAAAAAAAAAAAAAAGCAGTACATTTTAGGGATGAAGATGCATGGTGTCAATTCATTGATATTTGATAAAAAAAAAATGAAAAGAGAATTATTAGTTAGGGGTGAATTTTTTGTCGTTATACTGTATTATATCATTGCAATCAGGGGTGGGTTTGAAAAATCGAAAACCGAAAAAAACCGAACCGAGAACGAAAAAACCGAACTGAAGCTGTCAAACCCAACCGCACCGAATTTGGTTAGTTTAGTTTCGGTTTTTGAGGTCCGGAAACCTAACCGAACCAATTTATATATTTAATTATTTTTTATAATATTTTAATTATAAAAATCATAAAAATTCTGAAAATTCTCCCAAAATTCAGCTGGCAACAGGGTTCGAACCCCTGTGCCTTAGCTTGAAATGCTTCACTCAATGCAACTCGACAACCGATTCTGTTTTGTAATGACTATAGTATTTATAGGGATTGAAGTCTATAGTCTTTTGTGGAATTAGAAATCAACAAAGCCCTAGCCACTGGAATTAGGGCAGCAACCGCACCTTTTTCTTTTTCATTCCCCACTTCTCTCTCTCTTTCTCGTCCCTTCCAAACTCCTTCCATGTCCCTGCCTCCAATTTCTCCCTTATTCTCCATAACCCGCAGCCAGCCTTCCCTTCACGATTGGTCGCTCTATTTCTCGATCTTCTCACTCTAGGCTAAGATCCCCAGTCTTTCTTATTTATTTTGTCGATTTATGGGTTTTTTTAGGGTAAATTCCAAAGAGGAAGACTGAAATTTTAGTGTAAATTTATGGGTTGTTGTTTTAGTTCGTATTGCATATTTGTTTGATTTTTGTGTTGTGGGTTTGTTAGTTATTTGAATTTCAGATGAATGAACGTAATATTTGATTAATGCATGTAGAATCGGAGAAAACTCATGTTTCAAAAAATTGTAATATTTGATTGATTATTCTTTGTCTTGATTGAAGATTTTGATGGTTTTCTGGGATTTTGAGAATCTGTTTGTGGAATTTGATGGGTCCAATTCTTCATTTCTTGATGTATGGGAGTGAGGGAATTGCAGTTTAGAGGTGTGTTCTTAGCTTTTTTTGGTATTATTTTTGCAAAATTGATCAAGTAATTAAGTCATTAACTGCATCAAAATGAATGGAAAATCAGAGATAAGGACATGATTGTTCTTTTATGTTCTTTCCTTGGTTATACATGTTGATTTTGATTTAAGGTTAAAGTTACTTTAGTATAAGATTTCAATTTTTTTCATTCAAAAATTTCAGATTTCAAAAAACCGATCCGAAAAAAACAAACCGAACTGAAACGAAATTTTGGTTTGATTTCGATTTTGACAAAAAATCGAACTGTTTCAAATTGAATCCAGCCTTAATTGCAATAACTCATCATATCAATTTTGTGCCGAATATTAATGAGACGATAATTGTATCAAATTGAATCATTTGGTATGGTATTAATATCCAAAAATGGATACCGACCGACGATATCACCATACTAGACTATATATATATATGAGAGAGAGAGAGAGAGAGAGAGAGAGAGAGAGAGAGAGAGAGAGAGAAGATCCTCATTTCTTTATAAAAATAGGGATTAGGTGTTGGGTTAATATCACATCGAACTTTAACGATCTAAACTGTTCATTTTTAAGTTATACCTTATAGATCATTCTTGCAAAATATATACCAAATCGGAAATATTTAAAACATCTAATTGGATTCAAAGAAATGAACGAATACTTTATTATACAAGAAAACAATGAAATTTGATTTTGATAATTAAATAAGCAAATAATTTCGGATTGAATTGAATTTTTGTAAGATGATCTATGAATCGAGGCTTGCAAAATAGACGGTTCAGATCGTTGAAATTCGATATAAAGTGGGCTCAACACCTAATCCCTTTTTTTTCAAGAAATGGGGATCCCTTTGCCTAAAAGACCTATATACATATATGTTATACATTTATGGCGTGTTTACCAAACCGGAACGGAATGGCAAGAAATGGAATTGCATTCTTTTCTAGGCATTAAAGCTGTTTACTAACATTTCTGGAATGAAAAACAAGATGAGGTCCACTTAAAATCAGGATTTGGATCCCTAAATCTCCCAGAATCAAATCCCCTGGATGGAGGTGGTATTTGGATTCCAGGGAGAAGGCTTTTCCAGGAATCCAACGTTTATATCGAGACTACCTCTAGATGGATGGGCTTCGAAGACTGAGTTGGTGGAATGGGTTGTCTTTGGTGAAGAACGGATTTGAAACTCGTTCGATGCCGCATCTGCCAATTGAACGACACTCTAACACCTGGAATTGAAGCTCTAGTGGTGGTAAATACACTCTAACACCTGGAATTGAAGTTGCAGTGGTGGTTGTTGGGTATATTCCAGTGGCTATGTGGTTGGGGAGAGATGGAAAGATATGAGAAGTAGATGGAAAAATAAGAGGGGGGGGGGGAAGCTGAAGATAGTTGGGGTATGAGACGGCAACGAGACCGCAGTGCAAATGGACAAGGAAAGGTGGGGGTGAAGGGCAGTGCAAAGGCAAGGAAAGGCAGGGTGGGCTATGGAGGCGTAAGGGGGTGGATTTGGTAATTGGCATGTTTGGGTGGAGAAGGGAATCTGATTAAGAAATTTAATTTAATTAAGATATAGATGAATTTTATTATATAAATTTAATTAAAATAATTTATTTATGTAAGGACAATTTAGTAATTAAACTAGTTTTAATTCCAATTGAAGTGAATTAGTAAACAACTTATATGGACTCAACATCATTCCTATTCCGATTCCAGACAGTTTTAGTAAAAAACTCTATCAGGAATCTGATTCTAATTCCACCTCATTTCAATTCCTCCTTAATCCAATTCCTCTCAATCTGATTACAGATTAGTAAACGCGCCCTTAACGGAATTGGATCCTATATGGATCCACTTTGTGGGGATCATAGGGATCCCCACATCTTAGTCATTCATCGTGTATCATGCGATTAAAAATTATTTAACTTTTTTATTGTTGCTCACTCAATGGGTCACTCTCTTGAACTGAGACACATCTTTCTCTTTGTATCCACTGCGTCCTCTTCACCATGAAAGTAACCTCATGTAAGAATAATTTTTGGCTCGAGTAGGAGTTTCTTCTCTAAATTACTCGTTGTCAATTCATCAAACTTCGTGTTTATGATGAAAAATTTTATATCAAAAATCACTCTAAAAGATCATCTGTGCAAAAAATTAATTTAAATTAAGGTTGTTTTAGTCATTAAACTGTATAAAAACAGATGAACAAAATTGATAAAAGTATTACAAACCGTCTATGTATTTGCTATAATTGATTGACTAAACGACTTTGATTTTAATTTAATTTTTGTAGATATGATCTTTATAATGTGATTAATAATATAAATGCTTTTGATCTTAAGCACAAAAGTCTGTAATTTGGACACAAAGAATTTTGAGGAGGAATTTTTACTCATGATGCTTGACTAGCCAAGCATTGTTCCTCATGTAAATAGGTGATCCATCATTTTCAACCAACATATTATTATGCACTTAATCAAGGCTGAAAACAACCTTTTATTCGTTTGGACGTCAAATCTTTAGGGTAACATTAGAACTTTCTTTTAACAATTTTTGAGTATGAAAGTCATTGCCTTTCCTTGAATTGATTTTCTTCTAAATATTTGTTGGACCTATTTTCACACGCTCAGCCCATATGCTTGTTTGGACCCATTTTCACACTATCGAGCCGTGTAATTTAGGCCGTTTAATGAAGGGAAAATCAAGAGGGTTATTGACAGTTCTCATAATCTTGGGTTTAAAAAAAAAATGCAAAAAAAAAGGATGCTAATGTGATATGCAACTTTATAATGCATGGATGAGTTTAGTATGGAGACCTGTAATGGAGCGCAGATGTTTTGAGAAGTTCTTTTGGACTTTGCTTTCTAATTCATTGGCTCACAAATCTCTGTACCCTAAAATTGTGGGAAGACATGCACTCATTCACTGATGTCGCAGTTATTAAGTTCTATCAGGATAATCGGAAAAGAAAATGTAAATTAAATTTATAAAAATATTGTTTACGAAAGACTCACTAATGTGTTAATACATATAATAGTTGTTCATTCTTACGCCACAACATAATTATCTTTTTTAAATAAAAAAACACACAAAATGACCAAAGTAGCCAAAGTACTCTTCTTGAAATCACTCGACCTAGATTTTATTCACCATCTGTGGTATTTAGCACTAGCGCCACCTACAAGTGCTATATTTGGATTATCACACATTTGTATGTGCTATTTCGAATTCATGGTTCTGGGAGAGGGAAGCCATTGACGCTCATTCCCCCATCAATGCCAATAGTCTGCCCAGTTACGTAAGAAGCTGCTGGGAGGCATAGAAAGGACACTACAGCTGCAACCTCTTCTGGCTCTCCAGGACGTCCTAAAGGGGTTCGGGCGCTGATCGCATTCGAAAATTTCTCCACACTGAGAAACTGTAGAGAAAACAAAGATAAGCTTATATGTGTAAATGCATTAGGTCAACCAAAGTTGCTCATCAAATTTTCTACTCTAGGGATGCATACATGTCAGCATCTCACTTGCCTCAATTTTGAACGAATAAGATGAGCATCTTTTTTTTTTAGGAGATGACTTCTTTAGATTTGATTTTGATTTTGGTAGTTTGATAATTAGGTGCATTACTATGATTATACACACGCTACATATATGATTACATCAATGCTCTATGTGCTCTTCAGTCACCTAAAATTGAAGACTTTGCTGTGCATTGTAACATTGTATGTAGGACTTATCTATATTAAAATGCGTGAGCACCACTCTTATATAGTATACTTATCTGGAAGAACTAACCTTTCTAAATAATGTACATACCTACCGAAGTAGCAAAACTTACAAAAAAGGAAAAAAACTTAAAAGTTGTTAAAATTGCAAGCATATGAAGACTATGAGTTTAGAGATCTCACAGGTGCAGAGAGGGGTGTTCGAATGAACCAAGGTGCTACACTGTTGACCCTTATGTTTTCTTTTCCCCACTCACAAGCCAAGGATCTTGCCAACGAAATTATTGCTCCTGAATATAAATTAAGAGAGAAGAGTCACAAGCTTTCATAACACAATGACGCTTAAAAATGAAATTACATAAATGAAAAACAAAAATGTAACCATCATATTATTGTTAGAAACCTCCTCATCACGATTGATACCATGTTAACCAATATTGATTGAAGATCTTTGATGTATGTAAGGATGAACAGTTTCTAGAGAGAGAGAGAGAGAGAGAGAGAGAGAGAGAGAGAGAGAGAAGAGAAATGTGTATCTTATTTCTTAATGACCAAGTAATACAAGGTACAATACTATTTATACACAACAATCTTAACTACATAACAAACATACCTTCTAATCTTATGACAAGTATAACAATCCTACATTCACTAACTCATACACTCTAACACAATGGTCATAATTAAAGCAGGTTACTGGTGTTCAAGGTGACTGCAAGATTTTAATTGATCGACATACAACAACATACGTATATTAGCAAACACATCGATATGCTTATTTAGGTCTATCAGTATGATCATGCCATGCTTGTGTTTGGTTTAGTAAAGTTGAAAATAATACGAATAACGAAAGGGCTAACAAACGGAAGAATACATTGACTATATATAAACAAATATAATTTTATTAATTGAAGAAAAAGATTGGCATGACGACTAAAAAACTACAATGTGACTGACTCATTAATAATAACGAATACAAGCGTTACTATATAAAGTGAAAACTAAGGCAAAATCATAATCTTTAACGGACAAGAAATCTTATCTTGACTCACAAGAAAACCATAAATAGTAATAAAATAAATAACTAATTTCCAACAAGTAATTTTCCTCAATTTTCACTACCTAGATTATAGTTTATATGTATGGTCTAAGGCCTAGTTTGGTATTACTGTACTTTAAAAAAAATATGTTTCTATACTGTGTTATGAGAATAAACAGCAATAAAATAAAGCTGTTGGGTGTTTGGTTTTTTTTTTTTTTTTTTTTTTTTTAAATTTTTTGTAAAAATGCTTTTAACAAACAACAATGTCTGATGTTTGGTAAACTTTTATATAAATTGTTGTGAATATGTTAAATGATTAAAAAATATATGGTATTTAATGTGATATAATTACTGTCAAAGACAATAATGTAGGTGCAAAGATTGTGATTTTGTAAAATATGTGGAGGGTATACTTGTCATTTGAAAATTTCAATAAATGGGCACTGATTACTGTGGTTTGAAAAAAAAAAACATGTCATGGTCTACCATGCTTCTGCTTTTCTACTGTCATTGACAAAAGTTATTTGAAAAAACATTTTTTTTGTTTTGTTTTGTTTTTCCAAACACATTTGATGTTCTAGATTTTTTTTAATAAGTTATTTAAAAAAAAAAAAAAAACCACAACAATACCAAACTAGCTCTAAAGATCATCACACGATCTCTTTTTTATAATCATTTGTTCGTAAGAAAAAATTTCTATAAGAAAGTTTGAAGCAATATATTGTAATTAGCTGAAAAACAGTACCTTTAGTCGCAGCATATACACTTCCAATCCCTGCAACTGATACCACCCCAGCAATAGATGATACAAAAACAATGTTACCAGCTCCTGAAGCTTTCAGAAGAGGATGCGCAAATTGGGACAGATTGTAAGCAGATTCAAGATTTGTAGTTGTAACAAATGCGTAATCTTCAGCTGTGCAATCAACTGTTGGTTTTGATTCGGAAGTTCCCACATTGTTTATCTACAGGCAAACATTGGGGAGCACGATGATTAGCTAGCTGATAGCCCAAGTGTTCATGAAATGCTAGAAGTGGATTTTTAGGTTCACGTACGTAGAAGCTAAATTCATAAATTAAAAAATAAAAAGGATATATATTGCAGACATGCTACGACTTTTTATATTATTCTAGATTAAATTCATGATTTTAGTTTTTCTTGTCCGTTTTCAAAATAAAACTATGTAGTCCACTATGCGTTGCTTATAATGGAGTTATTGCAATTGAGTTAGGAAAGGCACAATAATGACTCATAGAATGGAGAAATCTCTCTAGTGTGCACCATATTCAAGTGGGTACTCCACATATCATAAAATAAGTGGAGAAGTATGAAAACATATATCATTTCCCCTATTGTATTATGACATTTGGCGTGCCGCTTGAATACCCAGCACTATGAAGAAAAAAAATTATTTAGTCAAATTATATATCTTGTAATCAACTTTTGTATCTTATTGTTAATTTTGGATACATTGTTCATTGTTTTCATATAAAACATACACTTATATATTAATAAGGATAAGTATAATAGTATACTACAAAATTAATTAAATTTATACATAAGCATTAAGAATGAACAATAAACTGAAGGTACGCAAAAGTTAAAAAAATATTCGAAAACTTATATAAAATATGAATTTTCAAATTATGTTCTAAAATTTTCATAAATACCGAATTCTGATATTTCCAAATATGCCTAAAATTCTGAATTTAAAAATTGTAATCCGGTCCAATTCCGAAATTTCGAAATGGAAATTGAAAACATTATTTTCGATCCTTGCAAAAAACACCCTACGAGCACCAAGATTATGAAACATTAAAATCCCTTCATTAATTAGTTAGGACTACAAATGAATGACAAATTAATTAACAGGGGTACACTAGTAGTTCAACCTTAATTTTTAAATTGAAGAATCCCACATATTGGAACAAGTTTGAAATACTTTGGAAAAATTTGGATCGGAAATTCAGAATTCTCGAAATCTTTAAATGCTTTCCGATTTTCCAATTTTTCACAAAATATTCGGATTTAGAAATTTCAGGTTCGAATTTGGAAATCTTAGTGTTGGAATTAGAAACAACATTCTAATTTGCAGCCCTAGATGATCACTTTATATAAAGAAATAATTTTTTTTTGTTTTTGCTGATATATGGAAGATAAAGTTATTTTAATGAATATATATCTTTCTTTTTTTTAATAATTCAACAAAATTTTCCAATAAAAGAATTCCTTTATTGAGTATTAAGCATGGAGGTCTGGAGGGGAACCGAACGGGATTCTCACCTGTCTTTGAAGAAGATATCTGACGTTTCTTCTTTAATAACAGCATTATCTTATCTTTTGAAAACAGAAATATTAATATATTAGTATTATCTTATCTTTCAAAAAGATAAAAACAGAAATATTAATATATTATCATATCTGTTGAAAAAGCAGACGATAATATTAAAAATATGATGAAATGCCGATTTAGTCCTTGAACTATTACTTCAGTGAAAATTAGATTTCTGAATTATTTTTTCAGTAAATAAAGTCTCTAAATTCATTAAAAATTGCTAATTTCATCCCTACTATTATATTCAAAGTTATTTTGTCCAATTTTTCTTCAACTTAAGTCACTTGACACACTTTAGAGTGTAATACCGTCATTTTCTTGCCTATAAGCCCTTCACATTTTATATAGGTTGTAAATATAACATCTAATTTACCCTCCAAAGTTAACTTACACTATTTCTTATGAAAAACTACCAATTTACCTTCCAAAGTTAACTCCATACACTATTTCTTTATGGAAAACTACCAATCTACCCTCTAATGTGTATCACATGCAAGTAACGTGACTTAAATTGATGAAAAATTGAATATAGTAGCTTTGAATATAATATTATGAATGTAATTGGCAGATTTTTATAATTCAAGCACTAATTTTTCTGAAAAAATAATTTAGGAACCTAATTTTCACTGATATGATAATTCAGGGATTAAATTGGCAATTCACTCTTAAAAATAATCTCTTTCGTTTCCCCTTTCCATTATCAAGCGAAAAGAAGATAATGCTAGTGGAGTATTAATTTAAGGAATTATTATTGACACTCTAATAATCTCATTTTTCACTTCAAATTTTCTATAATTAGAAAGATAAATACACTTGTGAGGAGTGTAGAATAAGATTTGTGGAGTGCTAATAATAGTTCCCTTAATTTAAATCAAATTTTGTAATCTATATGACATGGTTAGTGATGATTAGATTATACTTAACTATTAATTAACGTGTTTATTTCTTATTGGTGACACATCACATGGTTTGCAAATTTGGCTAAAAAAAATATTATGTACCATTTTGTTTGACGACAACAAAGTTAATGAGGTATAAGTTTATTTATACGTGTCAATGAATAATAGAGGCCATAGAAATGTTATACACAAAATGAGTGCATAAGATTTGAACAAAAAGAATTGATCTTCCTAGTATTACTCTTACCAAAAAGAGGAAAAATACACATTTTATCTTTAGAATTTTAAAAAATAAATATTTAAATTAAATACTTATATATATTTAATATAATTACTCAGATAACGCCTGTATTAAATACATATATATTCACAAGAAACCCAACTAAACTTTTACGTAATAATGAATGACTTTGGTTTCCTTTCTCTAGCTCAAGGTTTGTGCATGCATTGCTGAGTCAGGTTCAACTAATAAAACAGCTATTTACAACACTTAAAAAAAATCTCTAATCAAACGAAAAATGTTAATGAAACCTAAAACTAATTAGTAGGTATTTGAGTTTCATCATGACTTTATTTTCTATAAACTATTAGTACAACAAATTAAACTGAGAAAAAAAAAAAAAAAAGATCCATTACACTCGTAAAATCTCTTCTCTCAAACTTTCTAGCAATGTTAGGTTAGACAAAGATACAATGGTGCTCTGAAATTTTTAACCGCCAAATCTTATTTTCTTTTGTTTTTACCAAAGATCCAGCACTTCAAAGAGACAATCCAGAGTACTGTAGAATATCTAGGTTAGAAAATGGTTGTGTTGCTAGTCGCTAGATTTGGTCAGTAAAAGCGCATAAACATGTTTAAATGGAAATGTGGAACAACGGGTATGGCCGCTGGGTTAAAAAAAAACTGCCTTATTTGTTAGGGTTGTAGAGTTCAAAATTTGTGTCATTGGTATCTATGGTATTAATTGATTTTCTTGCTATGTATCAACCAAAAACTGGAATGAAATAGCAATGTAGATGCACTTATCAGCTGGGAAAACACAAACGTGAGTGACAAAAAGTGAAAGAGAAGACTAACCCCATCCCTTTGGTTCCACCAGTGACAAGAGCAGTCTTTCCCTCAAGAGACCATCTGCGACCTCTGCCATTGATCTCTGCATTCGCCATCTCTCTCTCTCTCTCAATTCATCCCACTTCCATCCGTGCACTTTTTATATTGGAAATGAACTAGTTACTTGTTATATTGTACCGTAAAACACGTGCTAACACATGCAAAACACATGAAAAGTGCATGCACCTAAATTTGAGATATACTCTCTCTCTCTCTCTCTCTCTCTCTCTCTTATCTTTTTTGTGGGGGATTCTATTCTCTGCATCACTGCATGTAAAATTACAACTAGATTTTGAAAATTTAAATCATCACAACTTCATTTACTCTATAATCTTCCTCAACTTAGAGAGAAAAAATTTAAATCTAAACCTTCCACATGGCGACAGTATTATGTGATTATATGATCAGCCTACATTGTCTATCGGAAGTGTCTTTAAAAGTCATATGATAGAAGTGTTTCTTGAACTCAGAGCCAAGTGTGACAACTATGTATGTTTCATTTTCTTTGAACCTCACACTAGCTTATGCGTACTAATTCATAATTTTTTCATTTACGAGTTAATTAATTGAATATACAATGTGCCAAATAATACTTATTTTTTCACTTTCTTACCTTAATAGCACTGTGAAACTAAATAATTTGAAGGGGAATATTAGCAAGCTTATCACTCAGATCTTTTTTATATTTTTGGCTTTTCTTCTCATGTTGCAATATTACTTGATGATCGAAATATCTATCCTGTAGACCATTTTTTCAGAAACAATTCCCATCATGAAGCAACATTGTATAATAAAAATGAGACATAAAAAGTAAAATGAAAAGATTAAAGTGATATAGCTCGCATCCCTCAAATCTAAACAACACCTTCCTGCTGAATAAAACGTGACTAGCATCCCTCAAATCTGAACAACACCTTGCTAAGCGTGACTAATCGCATTGATTCGCTTTGTTTATAAAAATCTGATTATGACCTGGCTGTTTAAAGAAACAAAAGAAACAGACCCGGCTAGCTTTTTATTCTACCGACAAAGGTCGCAAAATCCAATCTTCTTTTTTTAAGAGTAACGGATCGTATCTTTTCTTTGCCATTTCTAATTTAGTTTAGAAAAAAAACATTGGCTCCCTTGGAATTCCAGGCAAAAACAATAGTATATAAGAGCTTTTTCAGTGTTTTTGGAATATAATTGAATATACTATATGTCATGATATAAAGGTGAAATGTTTAAAATTATTTCTCTTACCACTTGTGTTATGTCGTATATAATGTATTAGTTCATGTTCTAGAAATACTACAAAATTCTCATAGTACATGATATATTTCTTCTCTTTCTTGAGAAATTTTTCAAGGTACCTGTCACATACGCTGACTGGAATTCCGCGAACATTTGATATCTGTATATTTTATTCTTTTAAATTTAAAAATTGACAAATATTTTAAAATAAACTCAAAAATGACATCAAAGGCTCCCGAGCATGACGACGCCGAACCACCCGCACCCACCTTCATCACCGGTCGGTGATTTTTCTGGCATCATCATCCTTCTCCCTGTTCGACTTTCTCTTTCTTTCCTTTCCCCTCTCTCTTCCGCTCTTACCTCTACATGGAACCCAGAGATTGTCGGCGGCAACTCCAACTCAGATCTGCTGTCGTCAATCTCGATCTATCAGCCGGAGTTCGCCGACATCTTTTTGTTCTTACTCTGGAGCAGGAAAGAGAAGAAATAAAAAAGGGAAGAGAGAGAGAGAAAGAAAGAGATAGGGAGAGAGGTGATGCGGAAGGGCAGGATGGGTGGACTGGTGGAGCCGTGGAGGGATGGAGGATGGGGTATGGGGAATGGGGATGGGGATGGGAGATGGAGAAATGGGTATTTTCGATTTGCAGGTAAGCGTTGGAGCTCACCCCACAACTTCAATTTTTTTTTTAATTATTTAACTATTTTGTGAAATGAATATAAGGGTAAAATGGGTATTTTTGTGTCACTGAAGAAGTAGAAGGATAGGTGTCAGATGCTTATTAGTGGGGAACTCCAAGTCAGCATAATAAATTTATATTAAACTCGTTATTTACAAGAGTTAAACTCAAAATCTCATTTCTCAGGTGAATAGTACTAATGGCGATTAGCTTAAAATTTGAAAGAATGCAACACATGAAGAATTGGAGATTAAGGTATCGTTTGGTACGCAGACGGGACGAGACGGGACGGGACAGAACGGAACGGGACGAGACTGAACGGAATGGGATGGGACGGGACGGAATGGGACGAAACGGAGAGGGAGCAAAGATGCCCTCGAATGGAAACAAGGAGGAAGAAGAAGGAGACAGAGATTTTATAATTTTGTGTTCCACGGATGTAGAACGAGTCATTCTAGGGGGTGAGGTGGAACGAAAATTCACCCAAAATTCGTCCCGTGGAACAGCACGTTCCACCCGTTTTAGGCGCACCAAACGTGGGACGGAACGCCTCATCCCACCCCGTTCTGTCCCCGTCCCACGTACCAAACGGTACCTAAAGGACTGTTATTTCAAAGATACTTTTGGAACAAGAATACAAATGGAAAATATTAGAGTGGGAGAGAACTTGTGTGTTTACAGTCCCACATCAAGAGTGAGATCGATGACTTTTTGGTTTAACTTTTGGCAAATAGATATGTCATTGAGACTATTGTTTAAAGGCATACAATTCTACCTTGTATTTTTTTTTAATGCAATCTGTTGTTAATGGTCAAACGATAAGTTTAATACTCACACGATGATGCGTAAGAATCTCGGCAACAGGTGGGATGAAACTAGGGCTGGGCAAACGGATCCTGGACCTGCGGGTAGGGGCGGGTAAAGCAGGTACGGGGCGGGTACATATATTGTAAATTCAAAACGGGACGGGGCGGGGCGGGTCTACTTAATTAATGGGGTGGGGCGGGTACAAATTTCAAAGAAAACGGGCCCCCGGCCTGAACCTTTTCCACCATTGATTATAGGGAGATTAAATCTCCACCATTTATTTCTAACACAGCCACATGGGTTATATCGAAATCTCCAGATCCAGACTCCAGAGTCCTCCCGAGTCCCCACTCCTTTTGAGTCCCCAACTCCTCTCGACCTCAATCTTGACCTCAACCTTGATCTCTACCTCAACCTTGATCTTGACATTGATCTCAACCTGAATTCTTTGTTTCAACAACCATTTCCAGCCTCCAGAATCCAGATCTCGACACTTCCAGTCGTCGGGGGTCTGTCGGTCTTCAGATTTCGTTCCTGTGTTTAGCCATGCCCGGGAAGGATGACGCTCCTCCGAAAAGGAAAAGAACCTCAAGCTTTTCGTCAAAGACGGATTGGACGAGCACACGGCCAAAAACATCATCGCCAACACCGCCAACCTCACCGTCGTCATTCACAAGGTACTCACTTCTGGGGGTGGTGGTACGGTTGGGCTGAGTGTTTGGGGTGGTTGGTGGAGGCTTGGCTGGGGTTTATGGGGCTAGTGCGACTGTTCTAGGAATTTTGAGGGGATGGGACTGATTGATAGTTATATTTGGGAGTTGCAAGTTAATTTGTTAAAGCAAGGAAAAATTGAAGAAGAAATATGTAGGGCTATTTTAACTAATCAATCGTTGATTTTCTTCTTCTTTTTCTGCTTAATTTTCAAGGTTTTTCGATTTAAATGCATGCGATTCATAATCACGCGGATGTATACTTTTAGATTTAGTCTACTTATTTTGTTGTTCTTGAATAATTCCAGGTCGTGGTTACTGATGGATCCAGTTTTTTGATTTGTCTTCGGCGGCTCTTCGATTGGAATCTGGGTGGGATGCTGAAAATTAGAGAAGTGAGAGAGAAAAAAAAAGGGTACCCGTTGGACCCGTAGGAACCGGCCCGTTTTATACGGGCCGGGTTAGGTCCGGTTCTCAATTTCAAAATAGCCAAACCTGCCCTGCCCCCGCCCGTTGTATTTTCAAGCGGGTCTGGTCCGGTCCCTCCAATTTTGGGCCCGGCCCGGCCCGTGCCCACCCCTAGATGAAACTATGCTCCGTTTGAAAATATTTTTTTATTAAAAGTATTTTTTCTTAGAAGCGGTTTTATTTTAAGCATATCAAATTTTTTAATATAAATACAAGTGTTTTTTGTTTTTTTAAAGATTTCAAAAATTGCATAGCATGTGCTTAATCCAGAAAACTGTTCAAGTTCTCTTTAAACCCAGAGACATTTTGAACTATTTTTACTTAACATCATCATATTTAAAAGAGCTTTAGTTCTTTCAAATACACTTTCAATTGGAAACCGCCCCCTATAACAAGCTAGACATATGAAGTTATGAGAATACTTGAAGCGCAAGTTGTCCAAATCATCTTTAGGTAACCTTTGGAGGGGTCAGTTGATGTTGCTTAAAGAGTTTTTGTAACATCTCTCGTCTAAGTTCACCTCAGCACTTAAGTTTAGTTATTTTTTAATCTTTAATTGCACGAAAAGGAAAAAAGGGATATATTACATTAACGTAATAAGCAGTGGTGAAGTCAGAATTTTCAAATAATATGGTCATTATATAAACTAAAAAAGCTTCATTGGACTATTTCGTCAAACACTTAGTAGGCACCTACCAATTCTTGCCAACACATACTGAAAGCTTATGCTAACGTATGTCGATAACTATTATTATTTTATAGGCTTGTCAATGGTGAATGCAAGATACTGTGGAGTAATGTTGAAGATTGTCAAGGCTTGTCAACTAAGTTATTTCATCGAGCACATGATGGTCACAATAGAGTCGCACACAAGAAGAGAGAAGGAAGACAAATGTGATAGAATAAAGCAGAAAAAAAAGTGGGCGGAGGAGGATGTAAATTTTGTTTGCTTTAGTTGTTTATAGGGGTCAAATACAATACACAAACAAATATACATGGAGGTTTTTAAGTTGTTGATATCAAGAGCAACCAATGACCCTATGTTGACTTTGTCACTGATAATAAGATCCTTGTCTTAATTTTTTGCTAAGAACATTAAAAAACCTTGTATCGTTGAGTATTGATAGGAACATGTCATCCAGTAATCCAGGATATCAGCCTTGTTGTATCTTTGAGGGGCCAAGGAAACAGATGATGTGCAATGCTTCTTGAGGAGTTTTGTTGTTTCTCAATAAAATCTAGTCATTTGAATTTCTTGGTTCTAGTACAACCTAATGCTTGAAGTTCGAACATGTTATAGAAGCATTTTTTATTGTTCTGATCATACATGTCGATCATTTTCAATGAACTGGCGATCTCGATGGTGCTCTTTGGAGGATGTTGGAGTCTTCTCTTCATCAGGTTTGGGGGCCGTGTTTGGCGTGATCTCAGGCATCTGTTGGGATGATGGTTCGAGATGGTTGGTTGGTGGCGTTCTGGCGGTTGCGGAGGGTAGCAAGTTGCTGGAGTTTGTTGCGGTTTTTTCTTTTGTGGTGGCCTCAAACTTTTGTTTTGGGCCATTTTTGCTCTACTCTGGAGGTCCACGTCTATGCTGTGTGCTTATTGTGATTGAGTCTCTTTCTTTGTAATATATTGTCTTGGTAATGATTTTATCCTTTAAACAAACCAAAAAATAAAAAATAAAAAAAATCCAGGCTTGGAAGCTCTTCTACTAGAGTGAAACGAAATGTCAATATACCATATGGTTGGCAATCTTTTACTTATTTAATTAGAAATTAATGTCACCTATTCTCACATACAATTAAAGCACACCACTTTGGAATTAGATACGAGATTTTATTTTTCCAGACCTGCAACACTGTCTCTATGACTGCATATGCAATTATGTATACATGCATAACTGTTTCCAAGTCAATTATGTATACATGCATATGCAATTATGTATACATGCATAACTGTTTCCAAGTCATGCTCCTTGGAAGAGCAAGCCATTGACGGTCACCCCGCCGTCTACGATAATAGTCTGCCCAGTAATGTAAGAGGCTGCAGGTAGGCATAGAAATGCTACCAAGGAAGACACCTCCTCTGGCTCTCCAGGACGTCCTAAAGGGCACCGAGAGTTTATCATCTCCAATTTCTTTTCATTTCGGAGAACCTGCATGCATAGAAGAGATAATGGATGAAAAGAGAATGGATGTGTAGGACACATATATTAGCGACGATCTTAATAATTGGTCAAGCTATTCGTAAACAAATTAATTAAGACTAGATGTATGATCTAAACTTGCTGTAAACTTTTCACCGAAAAACTTGCTGGAAACAAGTCAGGTCTAATAACCTATACATGAATAAACAAAAGACATATGGACTTTTGGCAAAACCCAACTTTTTATTCTAATTTCGACCATGGACTTTTGGTAGACTCATCAACGAAATACGGATTAGCTTGAAGTTATGAGATGATTGTAATATAAGAAGTTAAAACAATTCACTCATGTATCTTAAATGCGGTTTTGATTTTCTTGCCGCAACATTGATTGTATTTAAAAAAAATAAAAATAAAAGGCATGCACAAGAACGTGATCCAAATAATCTTACAGGTTCAGAGAGGGGAGTCGTGATGAACCAAGGCGCCACACTGTTGGTCCTTATATTATCCTTCGCCCACTCACATGCTAAGTTTTTTGCTAACTGATTCATTGCACCTGAGATGCAATAAAGAAAAGCCACACTTTGGTCTAGCATTAAAAATACACACCAAAAACAGTGTAATCAAATTTTAGGTTAGTCTAAAAGTGATATAAACAATGTATGATACTTTTCAATTTTTTAATCTGATATAAGGTGTTAGTCTAAAAGTGATATTTAGATTTGAACGAATTTTTAACTAAGTATAAACAATATATGATACTTTTCAATTTTTAATAAAAGTCGAAATCTATATAAGGAAATTAACTATAAGCACCTTTAGCAGCAGAATATATAGATGCACCATTTATTGAGACCACACCAGCAGTAGAGGACAGAAAAACAATGTTAGCAGCTCCTGCAGCTTTGAGAAGAGGATGTGAAAGTTGGCAAAAGTTGTAAGCAGATTCAAGATTGGTACTCATTATGAATGAGTAATCTTCGGCTGTGTACTCTACCGTTGCTTTCGCTTCGACAATCCCCACATTGTTTATCTATAACAAGACATTATTGAAAAGGTTTAGCATAGCATAACGATTTTAGCTTATATGTATTATTGAAAAATGCATGAAAATTATGTGTATTAAACGTAAAAAAGTACATCTTTGAGTTTTAAAAAACGTACAATTTTACAAATTATTGAAATTTGAAATGTGTACAACAAACAGAATTATTTACGAGAAGATGTTTAGTTTGTCTTAAAAGTGTGATGATGATTATTCATGATTTATGCACATATGTTATTTTAACTCATCAGTCTTCTACTTACAAGGATGTTGAGTTTGCCATCAAAAAGTGATGAGACCTTGTTTATAAGCTCATCTCTTTGGGTTTTTGACACCACATCACAGACTGAGCCAGTGACTTGAAAACCCTTCTTCTCCCACTGACTCAGGCAGTCATTAAGGTCAACTTCATTTCGGGAACAAGTATGCACAATTGCACCCAGCCCTGCTAATTCCTCCACTATCGCGTACCTAAATAAAACTTTACTAATTTAACATAGAGCAATACAAAATAATTCAAACCCATAATTCTAAAACAGAAGAATACATGGGACACGTGGAGAAATAAAGAGAATATTGCATTGGATGTATAGGAAAATTAAAACTAAAAGAAGATTAATGTTCTTAAGTATCCAAATTTAGAGAAGCTAACCCAATTCCTTTGGTTCCACCGGTGACAAGAGCTGTCATTCCACGAAGAGACCATCTCCTCTCTCTGCTATTCATCTCTATCTGCTCTCTAATCTATCTTTATGCAAATACTTTGTGTGTGTTTACAGTCCCACATCAAGAGTGACATCGATGTCTTTTTGGTTAACTTTTGGCAAATAGATATGTCATTGAGACTATTGTTTAAGGGCGTACAATTCTTCCTTGCATTTTTTGAATGCATCTGTTGTTAATGGTCAAACAATGAGTTTAATACTCACAAGATGATGCGTAAGAATCTCGGCAACAGGTGGGATGAAAATATGCTCCGTTTGAAAAGTATAAGCATATCGAGTTTTTTTTAATATAAATACAAGTGTTTTTTTTCAAAAAAGATTTCAAAAATTGCATAGCATGTACTTAATCCAAAAACTGTTCAAGTTCTCTTTAAACCCAGAAACATTTTGAACTATTTTTACCTAACATCATCATATTTAAAAGGGTTTTAGTTATTTCACTAGCACTTTCAATTGGAAACGGCCCCCTATAACAAGCTAGACATATGAAGTTATGAGAATACTTAAAGCGCAAGTTGTCCAAATCATCTTTAGGTAATCTTTGGAGGGGTCAGTTGATGTTGCTTAAAGAGTTTTTGTAACATTTCTCGTCTAACTTCACCTCAGCACTTAAGTTTAATTATTTTTTAATCTTTAATTGCACGAAAAGAAAAAAAAGGGACATATAACATGAATGTAGGGTCATCATATCAACTAAAAAACCTTCATTGGAGTATTTCGTCGAGCACCTAGTAGGCACTTACCAATTCCTGCCAACATATACCGAAAGCTTATGCTAACGTATGTCGACAACTATTATTATTGCAGAGGCTTGTCAATGGTGGATGCAAGATGCCGTGGAGTAATGTTGAAGATTGTTAAGACTTGTCAACTAAGGTATTTCATTGAGCACATGGTGGTCACAATAGAATCGCACACAAGAAGAGAGAAGGAAGACAAATGTGATAGAATAAAGTAGAAGAAGTAGGAGGAGGAGGTTGTAAATTTCGTTTGCCTTAGTTGTTTATAGGGGTCAAGTATAATACGCAAACAAATATACATGAAGATTTTTAAGTTGTTGGGTCAAGAGCAACCAATGATCCTATGCTGACTTTGTCACTGATAATAAGATCCCTGTCTTAATTTTTTCCTAAGAACATAAAAAACCTTGTATCGTATTGATAGGAACATGTCATCCAGTAATCCAGGATATCAGCCTTGTTGTATCTTTGAGGGGCCAAGGAAAAAGATGATGTGCAATGCTTCTCGAGGAGTTTTGTTGTTTCTCAATAAAATCTAGTCATTTGAATTTCTTGCTTCTAGTACTACCTAATGCTTGAAGTTTGAACATGTTATAGAAGCATTTTTTATTGTTTTGATCATACATGTCGATCATTTTCAATGAACTGGCGATTTCGGTGGTGCTTTTTGAGATGTTGGAGTCTTCTCTTCATCAGGTTTGGCCGCCGTGATTGGCGTGATCTCAGGCGTTTGTTGGGGGCGTTGGTTCGAGATGGTGGGTTGGTGGCGTTCTAGCGGCGGCGAAGGGTAGCAAGTTGCTAGGGTTTGTTGCGGTTTTTTTCTTTTGTGGTGGTCTCAAACTTTTGTTTTGGGCCATTTTTGCTCTGTAGGCCTACATCTATGTTGTGTGCTTATTGTGATTGAGCTTCTTTCTTTGTAATTATGTTGTCTTGATAATAATTTTATCCTTTAAATAAACAAAAAATAAAAAATAAAAAAATCCAAACTTGGAAGCTCTTCTACTAGAGTGAAACGAAATGTCAATAGACCGAATGGTTGACAATCTTTTATTTACTTATTAAATTAGAAATTAATGTCACCTATTTTCACATACAATTAAAGCACACCACTTTGGAATTAGATACGAGATTTTATTTTCCAGACCTGCAGCACTGTCTCTACGACTGCATATGCAATTATGTATCCATGCAGAACTATTTCCAAGTCATGCTCCTTTGAAGAGCAAGCCATTGACGGTCACCCCGCCGTCGACGATAATAGTCTGCCCAGTAATGTAAGAGGCTGCAGGTAGGCATAGAAATGCTACCAAGGAAGACACCTCCTTTGGCTCTCCAGGACGTCCTAAAGGGCACCGAGAGTTTATCATCTCCAATTTCTTTTCATTTCGGAGAAACTACATGCAAAGAAGAGATAATAGATGAAAAGAGAATGGATGTGTAGGACACATATATTAGCGACGATCTTAATAATTGGTCAAGTTATTCATAAACAAATTAATTAAGATTAGAAGTATGATCTAAACTTGCTGTAAACAAGTCAGGTCGAAGAACCTATACATGAATAAACAAGACATATGGACTTTTGGCAAAACCCAACTTTTTATTCTAATTTCAACTATGGGCTTTTGGCAGACTCATCAACGAAATACGAATTGGCTTGAAGTTATGAGATGATTGTAAATATAAGAAGTTAAAAGAATTCACTCATGTATCTTAAATGTAGTTTTGATTTTCCTGCCGCAACATCGATTGTATTTAAAAAAAATAAAAATAAAAGGCATGCACAAGAACGTGATCCGAATAATCTTACACGTTCAGCGAGGGGAGTCGTGATGAACCAAGGCGCCACACTGTTGGTCCTTATGTTATCCTTCGCCCACTCACATGCTAAGTTTTTTGCTAACTGATTCATTGCACCTGAGATACAGTAAAGAAAAGCCACACTTTGGTCTAACATTAAAAATCACACACCAAAAACAGCGTAATCAAATTTTAGGTTAGTCTAAAAGTGATATAAACAATATATGATACTTTTAAATTTTTTTAATCTGATATAAGGTGTTAGTCTAAAAGTGATTTTTTTTTTAAAGAATTGAATGAATTTTTAACTAATTATAAACAATATATGATACTTTTCAATTTTTAATAAAAGTCGAAATCTATATAAGGAGAACCAGGATCCTCTCCTGAGCAGTTCCCTAGGGATCTTAGGGATCCCGCAATCATGTCCGTTCATCGTATATCGTGTGGTCAGAAATTATTTAAAATTTAAATTTTAAAATTCAAATATAAATAGTACCTAACGAAAACTGACCGCACGATATAAAATAATTGGACAAGATTGCGGGATCCCTAGGAAACTGCTTAGGAGAGGATCCTGGTCCATATAAGGAGATTAACTATAAGCACCTTTAGTGGCAGAATATATAGATTCACCATCTATTGAGACCACACCAGCAGTAGAGGACAAAAAAACAATGCTAGCAGCTCCTGCAGCTTTGAGAAGAGGATGTGAAAGTTGGCAAAAGTTGTAAGCAGATTCAAGATTGGTACTCATTATGAATGAGTAATCTTCAGCTGTGTAGTCTAGCGTTGCTTTCGTCAAGCTAGTCCCCACATTGTTTATCTATAACAAGACATTATTGTAAAGGTTTAGCATAACATAACGATTTTAGCTTATATGTATTATTGAAAAATGCATGAAAATTAAGTGTATTAAACGAAAAAAGTACATACATACGTGTACACATTTTTGAGTTTTAAAAAACGTACAATTTTACAAATTATTGAAATTTGAAATGTGTACAACAAACAGAGTTATTTACGAGAGGATGTTTAGTTTGTCTTGAAAGTGTGATGATGATTCATGATTCATGCACATATATTATTTCGTCCTGGTTTGGTATTGAGATGATTCTGAAAAAAAGTAGATATAAAAAAAAGTTGGGAACTTTTTTATGTTTGATAAACATTCAGCTTCAGCTATTTTTTCACAGTTTTGGATGAAAAAAAACCAAAAACACAAAGCTGCAAAACTCAGCTTTGAAAAACCAGCTGTTTTCACATTTGTTTTACATAAAAGTTTATCAAACACTATAATATTATTTTTTTTTTCAAAAGCACTTTTACAAAAAAGTTTACAAAACACTTTATTGCTTCACAGCTGTTTATTCTCACAACATAACAGAAACAGTTTTTTTTTTCAAAGTACAACAATATCAAATCAGCCCTTCAACTGATCAGTCTTCTACTTACAAGGATGTTGAGTTTGCCATCAAAAAGTGATGAGACCTTGTTTATAAGCTCCTCTCTTTGGGTTTTTGACACCACATCACAGACTGAGCCAGTGACTTGAAAACCCTTCTTATGCCACTGACTCTGGCAGTCATTAAGGTCAACTTCATTTCGGGAACAAGTATGCACAATTGCACCCAGCCCTGCCAATTCCTCCACTATCGCATACCTAAATAAAACTTCACTAATTTTACATAGAGCAGTACAAAATAATTCAAACCCATAATTCTAAAACAGAAGAAAACATGGGACAAGTGGAGAAATAAAGAGAATATTGCATTGGATGTATAGGAAAATTGAAACTAAAAGAAGATTAATGTTCTTAAGTATCCAAATTTCCAGAAGATACCCCAATTCCTTTGGTTTCACCGGTGACAAGAGCTGTCATTCCACGAAGAGACCATCTCCTCTCTCTGCTATTCATCTCTATCTGCTCTCTAATCTTCCTGTCTGCTCTCTAATCTATCTTTATGCAAATACTTTGTTGTTTCGATTATATTTCTTTTCAATAGAATAACTACTGTATATTTTGGCGGCCAGGGAAAAGTACGCGTGCCATCTGTTCATTCAGCAACTTGCAACATTTTGTTTGCTTGTTTTGGCGTGGCAAACTATGCAAATTGGTTGTCCAATTTGAATTTGACTAAATTATATTTCATCCAATTTCAACATCTTACAATGACTTTCTATTTCATACAACTTTCGATGCAATCGTTACATGGTGATTCAATAGTTTAGTACGAATTCTAAACTCGTATTCTATAAAGTTGGTTTTGAATTTGATTCGTGGCACTCATAAATAATACACTATAAAGAATTGAAGTTTAAAGAACACTATTTCAACAAACTTTTGGAACTAGAAAGCAAAGATACTTTTGGAGCTAGAAAACAAATGGAAGATATTACGGTTCGTCCTGAACGAGATCGATGTCTTTTTGGTTAATATTTCAGCAACTAGACATGTCATTAAGAGTATTGTTTAAAGGCATACAATTCTTCTTGCTCCACATTTTTTTAGGGTTAAATTACATTTTACCCCATCAAGTATGATGTAAATTACAACCTCATACAAATCTTTAAAACATTTCAATTTCATACATTTAGTTATATTTTATTTTCAGTTTTATACATCCGTTAAAATATCTGTTAAATTAACCGTTAAATGATAACTTAGCAAATGTAGAATCCATATTTGTGCTGACATGATTGTCAACTTTGCACCATGTGAATAAGAAAATAATAAAAAAGGATTATTTAATGAAAGATCAATTTATATTATAATTAAAAACAAACAAAAATTGAAAAGGGCATATGGGCAATCACCATCTTCCTCCTCCAGCACCACCACCAATCCACCTACGAAACCCTAGCCGTAAAGGGAAACTCGCACAGCTTCCATCTCTCTATCGGCATAGCCCCATCTACGATCAGCCATGGGCAAATTTCACGGATCGTTCGCACATGCCCTTATCCATTCACGCAAGGACCTGCAACCAGATATCGACCTGCTACTGAAACCCAGACCATAAATCTGATTGAAGCCCAAACCACCGCCGCACCTGATCGATTCTGAACCACGAATCTGTTCTGAACCACCGCTACGATATTAGACCCGATGAACCACAAAGAGCTGCCATTTGATTGTCGCGATGACCTCTGCTGCAATCTGTTTGAACCACCGCGCCCAGACCCCTGCATCCACAAGCCCGACCTGCTTGCCTCGAGCAGATGTAACCAAAAAAGCCGGTACCCTTACCATATTTGTATTGCACCTGCATCCACTACCACCGTCTAGCGCCTGTCTCAAGCCAAATCCTCATTTATTTTCTATTTTCGTGGTGAAAGGGGGCTTCAAGCCCATATCCTATTTCGTCAATTTTAAATGGAGTTGAAATGAAATTTTCAAAATCTTTACAATTTTTTAAATTTGCAAATCAAAGGAATTCATAAAATGAACACAATTTCATCAATTTGGAGCTTTTGAAGTTGTTAATGGTTGAAGAGGAGGAGGAAAACGAGTTTGGAGAAAGAAAGGCGGCGAGGTTGCTCGAGAAGATGTAGGAGGAAAACGAGTTTGGAGAAAGAAAGTATAAAAAATTAATTTGTTTGTCTTGCATAAATTTAGCAGCAATGTCAGCATAATTGTGGATCTCATATTTACCACGTCATCACTTAACGGTATATATGAAATTGATATAAAATGATAAGTAAATACATGAAATTGAAATGTTTTAAAGTTAACAGTATATATGAAATTGAAATAAAATGATAAGCAAATGCATGAAATTGAAATATTTTAAAAATATTGTAAGAAGTTGCAATCGATCTCAATAAAATGTAATTTATCTTTTTTTTAATGCTGGTCACAGAATGAGTTTAATACTCACAGACTATACTTAGAAAAAATTTAAATCTAAACCTTCCACATGACGACAGTATTATGTGATTATATGATCAACCTAAATCATCTAACATAATTGTTTTTAAAAGTCATCTGATAGAAGTGTTTCTTGAACTCAGAGCCAGTGAGACAACTATATGTATGTTTCATTTTCTTTGAACCTCACACTAGCTTACGCGTACTAATTCATAATTTTTCCATTTACGAGTTAATTAATTGAATATAAAATGTGCCAAATATGTGAAATCCTGTTCCCGGATTTCATTATTATAATCTACGTATTTGTATTATTGAGATTATATATATATTTTTTTTGAGAAATTATATTGAATTATTGGATTTAGATTTTAATTAAATTAGTTACGAAGTTTGAAGTTTGGAAAGTAATTATCTACAATTCGTTGACCTTTCGGGGTCACTATTAATGTTTTCGAATAGATCTCGAAACGACGAACGGATAGACGAAAGCCGTTTGCGAGTCTGGGTTTGATTGGTATAGTTACGGACAATTGAAATTGTGTTACTAAATAATAGATTTTTAAATTTATTTAAAACTTCCACTATATGGGAATGGTAACCAATTAGATAAAAGAGTGAGGGACCAAAAGAAGAAATAAAAATGGAGAGAACTCTAGAAGCTGCTGGATGGCAGCAGGGGAGAAAAAAACAAAGAGAAAGATGTGGGAAAGAAGATCCAGAATCATTATCCTGCATTCAGACCAGAAAAATCTCAATTACCTTGTGCTCACCTCATCAAGCGCAAGAAGATGGCCGAGCTTGCATTTCCGTTGGCAAGCAGACTGATAAGTGAATTTTATATTGTATATTTAACCCTATTCTTAGTATATTTTGATTAATATTTTGGAAGAATTTTGATACTTTGAATTGTATTTTCAATATAGGACTTTCGACTTCCTCTAGAGCAAAACATGGTCAAATGGACGAATTTTGGAGTAATTCCAGTTAGAAGACGTTCGTGAGTCACTTAGCTTGGTCGTATCAAAATTTGGGATTTTTCCATCAAGCGGTTATTTTCTGGCGATAAAATAAAGGAGCGATGCGACGTGCTGGAAAATGACGTTTCTGGGCTTAAATTGCGTTTTTGGAGCCCAAGATGACCTCGGATGGTTTTGTGGCCTTCTGGAGATGTGTTCGGAAGGTCCTTATCTTTAAAACAAGCTATCTTGGGCCGGATTTGGAGGAGATCTGAGGCTAAAACGTGGCTGGACAAGTACTTGGCAGATTCTCCTAATTTAATTAGGGTTTTATTTTCTAAGATATTTTATTATTTTTCTTAGTTTCCTAGTTGGAATAAAAAACCTATGTCTTAGGGTTTGTGGGGGCTGAGCAAATATATTGCTTTGGCCGTCTACAATTTTTGGATGACGCTTATTATTATTCAACTTCAGAGACAAAGAACTTGGCTAGGGTTCTTGGAGATTTTATACTTTAAGGTGTTTTCATTCTTTTTCTTCTTAATAATACTTTCTATGATTTCAATTATGAAAATGCATAACTAATTCCTTTTGCTAGGGCGAAGCCTTGAGCCTTAGCATGAATATGTAATTTTTATTTAATTGCTTACGATTGATTGCATGCGCACTTTGAATTATTGATCACTGTTTTAAACTATCTAATTATCTTGATGATTGGCCACCATTAGGATGTTTAGACAAGTAATTGGTTGCAATTCGGTCGGAATATCACCGGAGGATTGAGTATTGCTTCTTGTGATTGATAATTGTAATTCCATCTAAGGCGAATATCACGTTCTTAGGGGTTGCATGGTTCTTCAAAAGATTTTCATAAAACTTAATGAGTTTTGCATGTTCATATTTGATCTGAATATCACAGACGGATTGCATGTTAGATATACGTTCTTGCTTGAATATCACGAGGAGAATATGTATTAGGAAAACCTAACCTTCGAAGTGGCATGTGTAAATCGTAAGTAATTGGTAGAAATTCATAGAACTGCTAGGTGATGGTGGAACCCTAGTGCCTTTATAAATTGGTATTTAAAAATCTTTTCTTCGATTATATTAGTTTTTAATTAAAATTCGGTTTTAATATTACTCACTCTCAAACTCTCTTTTCTCAAGTTTTAATTCTAAGTATTTAATTAGGAATTGTTTCTACATAAATTATCCAAATAGTCCTTGAGGAAAACGACCTTGCATGAGCATCTATACTACAACATTCTTGTATTCTTGCAAGTATTTCATGTGATTTTGACCCTATTTGCATAGGCGTTAAAAATCCTATCACAGACTCATTGGAAGGCTCAGCTCCATTGCTTCTGAGGAGACTTGCTAGGCGTGGGGCGTTAAAGCGGATCTGCAAAAGCTTGGACGCACCATGTCCACAATCAAAGACGTGCTCGTGGCAGTGGCACAACCAGAAAGACAAGGAGTGAAGTTGATCTTCTCGATGATGGCTATAGGTGGCGCAAGTACGGGCAAAAGATGGTCAAAGGGAATCCTCATCCAAGGTGGTAACTTCCTCCATATAAATATTTCTTATTTTCAGTTTTATGGATCGCATTATATGCAAGGGCAAGCAGGTTGTTCTCTCTACATTGTTTCTTACATGTTAATACTCACTATTAATGAAGTAATAGGCTTGCATCTTTCTCAGCCGAGTTAAAATGGGCAATAAATTATTCCGAAAATTCTTTGCACATTTTTTTATTGATGGAGGTGAAATCAAGAACTATTAGATGATGGATTCGGAAAAATCTTCTGGGATTGGGATGAATTCAGGATTACTTATGCTCCGATTGATTAAGAAACAACTACTTTCTGATCTTAGAGAGCCACATCCTTAGCGTACATTTAAGCAATATGTGAACAATTTAATTCTAATGTTTTTGTTCCACTGGAGAAGTGAAATCCAAGGGGAAGAAAAGAAAAAAAAAAAAAGGAAAGAAGGGGGGGGGAACAAGGAGAGAAACTGTAACCCGACTTTTGAGAGAGGTCGAAGGAAGTATAGAAAGAAGTGTAGAAGACGAAGTCTGAAGAAGCAAAAAGAATCATAACGAAGGTATGATTCTTTTTGTCTACCTGCAACATTGGTGAAAACTCCTAGCTCTCTTTGTTCTTTCCATAATTGCTTTGTATCAATCTTCTTATTACTTTCAATTTTATACACTGGGTGTGTTGATCAAATTAGCATGATTTAGGGTTTGGGTAAAAAGGTCAATTCCTGTTTATTGTTGACATAATTGAAATCAAAGTTATAAATACGATTGAATTGTATAGAAGTATTCTGAAGTTATGTTTTGGATTAGAGGAGTTTGGGTTCCAAGTTGCAGGGAACTTATGTGTCTACAGAGAAAAGCTATGTTTCAAGTAGCTTACTTTGGCTCTTGATTTCTATGTCCTAATGGATTTCTTTTGATCCATTATTATGTGTTTTGAAACTAGACATGTCAATGATCAAAACCCATCTGATTTCACATAATTCTGTTGAGTTTTGATATATCAAAACCATGTACAAATTTGAGTCACGAAGCTGCTAGACGGCAGCAAATACTGGATTTCCAATTTCGGGGTTAAATTCTGTATCTTGCATAACTTTCAACTCGGAACCCCGTTTCCTACAAATCTTATATGTTTTTAATGTACTCAAAACAAGTTCGAATCTCATGTAAGTTTGCATCATTTGGTATAGTTATGGGTGTTCAAAATCGGGCTTAATCTTGGTTGACTAAGACTGTTTTTCTGCAGGTTTTGTGGAGATGAGGCTGTTGCTTTTGCAATATCAATTCTTCTTACAACTTTAATTTTAATTTCCTTATCTGTTTTGAGTTTGTGCTTAAACCACTGATAAGGTTATGTATTGGGTTCCAAAAGAACCATTTTCTTATACAATTATGTGCCAACGTATTTATACAATTATAGATACAAGTTGGATGGATGAAGTGTAAGAGTGCATCCGACGTGTTGTGTGACCGTCGTAGGCCACTGAAGCTCAAGGGAAAATTTTATAGGACGACAATAAGACCAGCGATGTTGTATGACACATAATGTTGGGCGGTGAAGTATCAACACGTACACAAAATGGGTGTAGCGGAGATGAGGATGCTTCGTGGGATGTGTGGGCACACGAGAAAGGATAAGATTGGGAATGAGGATATCCGAGGTAAAGTAATAGTAGCCGAAATTGAAGGAAAGATGAGAGAAAATTGGTTACGGTGGTTTGGACATGTGCAAAGAAGGCATACTGACACTCCGGTGTGACTACGGGATAGAGGTTCAGGCCCAAAGGGGTAGAGGAAGACCTAGGAAAACTTTGGAAGAGACCCTAAGAAAAGACTTAGAGTACTTGGATCTAACGGAGGACATGACACAAAACCGAGCGCAATGACGTTCTAGGATTCATATAGCCGACCCCACTTAGTGGGAAAAGGCTTTGTTGTTGTTGTTTGTATTTATGCATTCTGTACCTATTCAGGTTGTGTATACACATATTTGTATATTCATGCATAAGCATGCAAGTTCTTGAACCACACCAAAATAGCCTTTACGTTCGTAATTCTTTTTCATATGCTGCTACGGCTGTTGGGTAGTTCCAACTTTATCGATCAAAACATTTCTTTAAAGTCAGAAACAATGTATTTTATATAGGTGTGCATTATATGATTCCATCCCTTGGCTTATAAGATAAATTTGAGTAAAGCTGTGATATGATTATAAGGTCAATTATTTTATTGTTTTGGTGCATTTTATACCTACTGAAACACATCATTATTAATGGTCTAGAATTATTCCTTCATGTGTATTTACAATGATTTGTTTTAGATCAACCAAAAGGGTATTGAATTTGGATATTGTTACATTAGTAATCCAAAGTACTTTCATTAGGATTAAAATTCAAGTCATGCATTTAGTAGTATCTTACATTTGTGAAGCAGAATTTGGCCACGATGGTGGATCCTTGTGTTAGTAACTAAGAGCAATGCTTAGGAATCTAGGAAATACGACATACTTTTATGGAGATTGATTATATTTAACATCATGAATGTTATATTATTTATCTCATGGTTGATTACTCCTGTTGAATGCGTACATCATTGGATCACTTGGATGAGAACTGAATTATGGCTTTTGTTGGATGTTTATTGGTTTGATTACGGCTTGCATATGTGTGTGTGTGTGTGTACATGAGATGGAATTCTTATCATGCATGGCAGTAATAAGAGGAATGTTAGACGAACTACGAATGGCTTGATCCCTGTTGAGGGTACGTAGGCAATCTAACGAGAAGGTTAGATGCAGCCATAAAATAAATGGAAATTACTACGCAATTTGGACATTGAGTGGTGCTTTATTCATATCCAGGAGGCAGGGTATGTTAGATATACGAGTATTTGGTGACGTCGCGTGTCAATCCTGGACGTATGTTGGGATCGGGGCGTGACAAAATAATTATTATTTTTTCACTTTCTTACCTCACTAGCACTGTGAAACTATATATGTTTCATTTTCTTTGAACCTCACACTAGCTTATGCGTACTAATTCATAATTTTTGCATTTACGAGTTAATTAATTGAATATAAAATGTGCCAAATAATTATTATTTTTTCACTTTCTTACCTCACTAGCACTGAAACTAAATAATTTGAAGGAGAATGTTAACAAGCTTATCACTTCAATCTTCTCTTTCTATATTTTAGACTTTCCTTCTCATGTTGCAATATTACTTGATGATCGAAATATCTATCTTTTAGACCACTTTTTCAGGAACAGTTCCCATCATGAAGTAAATTTGCATAATAAAAATGAGACCTAAAAAGTAAAATGAGAAGATTAAGGTGATATAGTTGCTTGCATTCGTCAAATCTAAACAACTTGCTGTTGAATAAAACGTGACTAGCATCCCTCAAATCTGAACAACACCTTGCCAAGCGTGACTAATCGAAATCGAAATTCTACTCACAATCCAATTTTTTATTCTGTTTTTATAGGGACAAACTAAATCGAATTGATTCGCTTTGTTTATAAAAATCTGATTATGACCTGGCTGTTTAAAGAAACAAAAGAAACAGACCCGGCTAGCTTTTTATTCTACCGACAAAGGTCGCAAAATCCAATCTTCTTTTTTTAAGAGCAACGGATCGTATCTTCTCTTTGCCATTTTTAATTTAGTTTAGAGAAAAATTTGGCTCCCTTGGAATTCCAGGCAAAAACAATAGTATATAATATATCCTATGAGAGCTTTTTAAGTGTTTTTGAAATATGATTGAATACACTATATATCATGATATAAGCGGTGAGATGTTTAAAAATTAATCCTCTTATCACTTGTATTATGTCGTATATAATATACTAGAGATATGTATCTTATCTTTCTCAGACTGTCTGTTGGCCATGCCATTGAGACTTATCTCGATATCCACTGACACATTAATGACAACTAACTAATGCGTGGCTACCATTTTCAAGTTGGCTATAATAATTGAGTAGCTCAAAGCAAAAAGAAAAGGAAAGAAAAAGTTTTTTATATACAATGATTTTTACACTAAGAAAGTAAAGGATTCGGGTTAAGTTACACAACAAGTCAGAATAATAAATTTATATCAAATTCATTATTTACAAAAGTTAAACTCAAAATCTCATTTCTTAAGTGAAGAGTAGTAATGGCGATTAGCTTAAAATTTGAAAGAATGCAACACAAAGAATTGGAGATTAAAGGACCACTATTTCAAAGATACTTTTGGAACAAGAAAACAAATGGAAAATATTAGAGAGTGGGAGAGAACTTGTGTGTTTACAGTCCCACATCAAGAGTGACATCGATGTCTTTTTGGTTAACTTTTGGCAAATAGATATGTCATTGAGACTATTGTTTAAGGGCGTACAATTCTTCCTTGCATTTTTTGAATGCATCTGTTGTTAATGGTCAAACAATGAGTTTAATACTCACAAGATGATGCGTAAGAATCTCGGCAACAGGTGGGATGAAAATATGCTCCGTTTGAAAAGTATAAGCATATCGAGTTTTTTTTAATATAAATACAAGTGTTTTTTTTCAAAAAAGATTTCAAAAATTGCATAGCATGTACTTAATCCAAAAACTGTTCAAGTTCTCTTTAAACCCAGAAACATTTTGAACTATTTTTACTTAACGTCATCATATTTAAAAGGGCTTTAGTTATTTCACTAGCACTTTCAATTGGAAACCGCCCCCTATAAGCTAGACATATGAAGTTATGAGAATACTAAAAGAGCAAGTTGTCCAAATCATCTTTAGGTAATCTTTGGAGGGGTCAGTTGATGTTGCTTAAAGAGTTTTTGTAACATCTCTCGTCTAAGTTCACCTCAGCACTTAAGTTTAATTATTTTTTTATCTTTAATTGCACGAAAAGAAAAAAAAGGGACATATAACATGAATGTAGGGTCATCATATCAACTAAAAACGTTTCATTGGAGTATTTCGTCGAGCACCTAGTAGGCACCTACCAATTTCTGCCAACATATACCGAAAGCTTATGCTAACGTATGTCGACAACTATTATTATTGTAGAGGCTTGTCATTGGTGGATGTAAGATGCCGTGGAGTAATTTTGAAGGTATTTCATCAAACACATAGTGGTCACAATCGAATCGCACACAAGAAGATAGAAGGAAGACAAATGTGATAGAATAAAGTAGAAGAAGTAGGAGGAGGAGGTTGTAAATTTTGTTTGCCTTAGTTGTTTATAGGGGTCAAATATAATACGCAAACAAATATACATGAAGGTTTTTAAGTTGTTGGGTCAAGAGCAACCAATGACCCTATGCTGACTTTGTCACTGATAATAAGATCCCTGTCTTAATTTTTTGCTAAGAACATAAAAAATCTTGTATCTTTGAGTATTGATAGGAACATGTCATCCAGTAATCCAGGATATCAGCCTTGTTGTATCTTTGAGGGGCCAAGGAAAAAGATGATGTGCAATGCTTCTTGAGGAGTTTTGTTGTTTCTCAATAAAATCTAGTCATTTGAATTTCTTGCTTCTAGTACTACCTAATGCTTGAAGTTTGAACATGTTATAGAAGCATTTTTTATTGTTTTGATCATACATGTCGATCATTTTCAATGAACTGGCGATTTCGGTGGTGCTTTTTGAGATGTTGGAGTCTTCTCTTCATCAGGTTTGGCGGCCGTGATTGGCGTGATCTCAGGCCTTTGTTGGGGGCGTTGGTTCGAGATGGTGGGTTGGTGGTGTTCTAGCGGCGGCGAAGGGTAGCAAGTTGCTAGGGTTTGTTGCGGTTTTTTCTTTTGTGGTGGCCTCAAACTTTTGTTTTGGGCCATTTTTGCTTTACTCTGGAGGCCTACATCTATGTTATGTGCTCATTGTGATTGAGCTTCTTTCTTTGTGATTATGTTGTCTTGATAATAATTTTATCCTTTAAATAACAACAACAACAAAGCCTTTTCCCACTAAGTGGGGTCGGCTATATGAATCATAGAACGCTCGATTTTGTGTCATGTCCTCCGTTAGATCCAAGTACTCTAAGTCTTTTCTTAGGGTCTCTTCCAAAGTTTTCCTAGGTCTTCATCAACCCCTTCGGCCCTGAACCTCTATCCCGTAGTCACATCTTCGAACCGAAGCGTCAATATGCCTTCTTTGCACATGTCCAAACCCATTTTGTGTACATGTTGATGCTTCACCGCCCAACATTCTGTGCCATACAGCATCGCCGGCCTTATTGATGTCCTATAAAATTTTCCCTTGAGCTTCAGTGGCCTACGACGGTCACACAAGACGCCGGATGCACTATTCCACTTCATCCATCCAGCTTTATTCTATGGTTGAGATCTCCATCTAATTCTCATTTCTTTTGCAAGATAGATCCTAGATAGCGAAAACGGTCGCTCTTTGGTATTTCCTGATCTCCGATCCCCACCCTTAACTCATTTTGGCCTCCATTTGCACTGAACTTGCACTCCATATATTCTGTCTTTGATCGGCTTAGGCGAAGACCTTTAGATTCCAACACTTCTCTCCAAAGGTTAAGCTTCGCATTTACCCCTTCCTGAGTTTCATCTATCAACACTATATCGTTTGCGAAAAACATACACTAAGGAATATCATCTTGAATATGTCCTGTTAACTCATCTATTGCCAACGCAAAAAGGTAAGGACTTAAGGATTGTTGATGCACAAAATTAGTGAGAACTTTGGTACAACAGAAAATATTAAATTTGTGATCTTCGCTAGATTGCTCCGGTCATTAATGTGGATAAGTATGTAAATGGATAGAGACAGGATAGCAAACACAAAATGTACGTGGTTCACCTAGATTGGCTACGTCCACGGAGTAGAGGAGTTCTCATTAATTGTAAAGGGTTTACACAAGTACATAGGTTCAAGCTCTCCCTTAGTGAGTACAAGTGAATGATTTAGTACAAATGACATTAGGAAATGTTGTGGGAGAATGATCTCGTAATCACGAAACTTCTAAGTACCGAAGTGTGGTATCGTCTTCACTTGCCTTATCTGTCTCATAGGTAGATGTGGCATCTTCTCTAGAAGTACTCTTTCTCCATCCAGGGGTGGTATCTTTAACTGGTGGAGATGTACAAGGTAATGTATCAATTTCACTTGAAGCTTACTTGTAGTTTCAGGCTTGGTCAAGCGCAATACAAACCATGTAGTAGGAGTCCCCCCAAGTCGCCAAGCTAGGGGATCTGCTAAAAGAGGTGACAGACAAGGTAAGCAATCAGAGCTCCAAGCAATCAGTCCCAGATCAGAAGTTTGATTTCGAGTTTCAGCTGGTTGTTCTCATTCTCCCTATCTTGCAGGCAGCATGAAGGATAAAGAGAAGAAAAAGGAGAATAGATGATATGAGATACTTTTGCTTTTGAAGAAGTAACTTTCCACAGGCTTATTCTTGAACTTGGCTGGAGGGTTTTCTGGTTTCCTCCAGAGTATAAGGCCGACTGAAGAATTTGAGGGTCAAAACAAGTCCATCAAATCTAGAGTACGTTCGACCCTGCTGATATGAGATACTTTTGCTGTTGACAAAGTAGTGGATGTATCGGCACGTGTTCTGTTACACTTGTCTCCACATGCTTCCTTTTATCCTTCTCACTTTCCCTATCTGTTCCTCAGGCAGATGTGGTATCTTCTCTGAAAGCATAAGATGTTGAAGATGAGTACTCGAGAGCAATGTCAGGTAAGTAATCAGGTAAGGGGTTCTAGGCAGTCAGTTCCTGACTGGAAGCTTGATTCCAAGTGCTGACTGATTGCTCTCTTTCTCATTGTCTTGCAGGTAAGAACAAGGCCAAAGGAAAAGACATGGAAAAAGCATGATATGGGATACTCTTGCTTTTAACCCTGATGATATGAGATATTCTTGCTTTGGTGTAGCTTGTTTGCAGAGGTATTATCGGGGGGAAAGAAAACTGAGAATTTCAAGAGGCTTTGTTGGGAATGCCCTTTCAGATATGAGGAAGGGTTGAGCATTTTTGCAGGTCTGCCTGTTCGTTGAGGATGGAGGTCGACATATATAAGAGTCTCCCTAACAACAAGTAGTAATGATATTCCTTTACCCTGCTTGGTCATAGCACGGTAGTGGGAGCTGCCAGCTTCACGTGTGTCAGAGTACTTTGAAAAAGTGGTCTGCCGTTTCTGGAAAGCTGATGTTGCGTGTGAAGATTATAGACAAGCTTTATCCAAGGAGATCTGGCTCTCGAAGTTGAGAAAGCGGTGCCTATTCAGTTTTCGAACAAGCAAGGGCGGTGCCTTTTCGATTTTGGAGCAAGCAATCTTGTTGGGAGTATTTTCTCGAATGTGAGTAAAGGTTGGGCATGTTTGCTAGTCTACCTTGTCACAGAGCATAGAGGTTGACACACAGGGACTTTCCAATTATCCAGCAGTGATGCTGTTCCTTTACCCTTATGGGTAATGATAGCTAGACCTTCAAAATTTATGTGTCTAAACTTTGTTAGTGCTGTTTCTTTGCTATTCTTTTACCCTTCTTGATCATAGCGATGTAGTGGGAGCTGCAAGCTTCACATGTCTAAACTTTGTCAGAGATCTTTGACAAAGTTATCTGTGGTACCCATGAGCTGATGGTGCGTGTGGAAAGTGGATGATTGAACAGTAAGATTCACGTGCTTTCTACTTCACCAGAAATCTTCAACAGAATGCCCGTAATTTCAGCAAAGCTGAGTGTGCATGTGACAGGTGCTGATAAGGTTGAAAAAACAGGTGCCTCTTCGATTTCTGAGATCGGCCATCGTGGTCTCTAAGTAGCCCAGCTTTTGAGAAAGCAAGTGCTTCTTCGATTTCTGAGATCGGCCTTCGTGGTCTTTGAGCAGCCCAGCTTTTGAGAAAGAAAACGCCTCTTCAATTTCTAAGATCGGCCCTCGTGGTCTCTTAGCAGCCCAGCTTTTGAGAAAGCAAACACCTCTTCGATTTCTGGGCAGACGCCTCTTCGATTTTTGAAGCTCCGTCGAGTGCAAATTTTTATAGAGGCTGACATTAAGTTCCAAAGCACACTTGAATCTCCACTAGTAGAAGCTCCCTTCTTACACTTCTAAGATTTTGATTTGTTCAACCTTTTCTCTCTTCAACACATTTGAAAATGTCTGGCCCCTCCGACCGTCGTTTTGACTTGAACCTTGTTAAAGAGGCAGCCACGCCTTCTCCAGACAACATATGGCGCCCATCCTTCTTATCCCCTACTGGTCTTCTTACCGTTAGGGATTCCGTGATGAAGAATGATATGACCGCTGCGGTGGTGACCAGGAACCTTTTCACTCCTAAAGATAACAGATTACATTCCAAACGGTCTGATGAGTTGGCTGTTAAGGATTCTCTGGCTATGAGTGTTCAGTGTGTAGGTTCTATGTCTAATATGGCCCAACGCCTATTTGCTCGAACCCGCCAAGTTGAATCATTGACGGCTGAAGTGATGAGTCTCAAACAGGAGATTAGAGGGCTCAAGCATGAGAATAAACAGTTGCACCGGCTCGCATATGACTACGCTACAAACATGAAGAGGAAGCTTGACCAGATGAAGGAATCTGATGGTCAGGTTTTACTTGATCATCAGAGATTTGTGGGTTTGTTCCAAAGGCATTTATTGCCTTCGTCTTCTGGGGCGGTACCGCGTAATGAAGCTCCAAATGATCAACCTCTGATGCCTCCTCCTTCTAGGGTTCTGTCTAGTACTGAGGCTCCGAATGATCCCCCTCCGGTGCCTTCTCTTTCTAGGGCTCTATCAACTGCTGGGACTTCTCCTAAGCAACCTTTGTGAAGGCTCCCTCTTGTTTGTTTATTTTGACTCATGTATATGTACATATTTGTAACTTATCGGAGATATCAGTAAATAAGTTTTGCTTCATTTCAAAGTATTGTGTTAAATACATCAAAGCCTTCTTCACTAAGTTCTTTGATTTTTTTTTTTCTTTTGTTGAAGCTTGTATGTTGAAGCTTTGTGAGTGGAGCATGTAGGTTGAGGTAGTGTTCCCTTAATTTTCCGAGTGAGGAAAACTTCTCGGTTGGAGACTTGAAAAATCCAAGTCACTAAGTGGGGTCGGCTATATGAATCTTATAACGCCATTGTGCTCGGTTATGTGCCATGTCCTCCGTTAGATCCAAGTACTCTAAGTCTTTTCTTAGAGTCTCTTCCAAAGTTTTCCTAGGTCTTCCTCTACCCCTTCGGCCCTGAACCTCTGTCCTATAGTCGCATCTTCTAACCAGAGCGTCAATAGGCCTTCTTTGCACATGTCCAAACCACCGTAACTGATTTTCTCTCAGCTTTCCTACAATTTCGGCTACTCCTACTTTACCTCGGATATCCTCATTCCTGATCTTATCCTTTCTCGTGTGCCCACACATCCAACGAAGCATCCTCATCTCTACTACACCCATTTTGTGTACGTGTTGATGCTTCACGGCCCAACATTCTGTGCCATACAGGATCGCCGGCCTTATTGTCGTCCTATAAAATTTTTCCTTGAGCTTCAGTGGCATACGGCGGTCACACAACACGCCGGATGCACTCTTCCACTTCATCCATCCAGCTTGTATTCTATGGTTGAGATCTCCATCTAATTCTCCGTTCTTTTGCAAGATAGATCCTAAGTAGCGAAAACGATCGCTCTTTGGTATTTCCTGATCTCCGATCCTCACCCCTAACTCATTTTGGCCTCCATTTGCACTAAATTTGCACTCTATATATTCTGTCTTTGATCGGCTTAGACGAAAACCTTTAGATTCCAACACTTCTCTCCAAAGGTTAAGCTTCGCATTTACCCATTCCTGAGTTTCATCTATCAACACTATATCGTCTGCGAAAAGCATACACCAAGGAATATCATCTTGAAGATGTCCTGTTAACTCATCCATTACCAACGCAAAAAGGTAAGGACTTAAGGATGAGCCTTGATGTAATCTTATAGTTATGGGGAAGCTTTCGGTTTGTCCTTCATGAGTTCTTACGGCAGTCTTTGCTTCTTCATACATATCCTTTATAGCTTGGATATATGCTATTCGTACTCATTTCTTTTCTAAAATCCTCCAAAGAATGTTTCTTGGGACCTTATCAAACGCTTTTTCCAAATCTATAAATACCATGTGTAAATCTTTTAAATAAACAAAAAAAAAATCCAAACTTGGAAGCTCTTCTACTAGAGTGAAACGAAATGTCAATAGACCGAATGGTTGGCAACATTTTATTTACTTATTAAATTAGAAATTAATGTCACCTATTTTCACATACAATTAAAGCACACCACTTTGGAATTAGACATGAGATTTTATTTTTCCAGACCTGCAGCATGATAGGAACATATTTATGCGACTTAGTTAGCTTGTTCTTGTACATTTGTGTTGTTATTTCTTAGTTAATTATGTATTTTAAGCTATTTTCGTGTGTTTGTAGGTCATAATAACAAAGTTGGCAAGAAAGTGCATTTTGAAGAATTTTGGAGCATTTTTGGGCATGGAATGGATAGCTTATGCTTGGAGCAAAAGGAATTGACGAAATTTGAAGTTTGTGCATCATCCTCTCCCTATAAATAACCATTTTAGCACACTCATTTCACCCAACACATTCACCTACCAATACATACACTCATTTCACCTAATACATTCACTCATTACAACCACCCAACACATTTATCTACCACTACATCCACTCATTTCACCCAACACATTTATCTACCACTATATCCACTCATTTCACCCAACACATTCACCTACCACTACATACACTCATTTCACCTAATACATCCACTCATTACAACCACCCAACACATTTATCTACCACTACATCCACTTATTTCACCCAACACATTCACCTACCACTACATACACTCATTTCACCTAATACATCCACTCATTACAACCACCCAACACATTCACCTACCACTACATACACTCATTTCAACCACCCAACACATTCACCTACCACTACATACACTCATTACCACCACCCATTACATCCTCTTCCTAGCCTATAAATACATTCATCCACCCTTCATCAAAAGGGGGAGATGAATCCAAACACATCCATTCATCTTCACATCCATTCCTCCATACAAACAAACCTTCAAACACTTACCAACACCTTGTGCCGTAGAAAAGGAAGGGAAGGAAAGTGCTTGGACGTGCTTGCTGTCCAACTTGGATCGTTGGAGCGTTTAGGTGTTTTCTTTCTTTTGTTTTCAATGTTTAAATTCATTTTCTTTTGTTTTGTTGTGAATATGAGTGGCTAAACCCCTCTTGGTTAGGGGTGATTTCAAAGCCATGATTATGTGTGTAATATGATTTGATAAATTCCAGTTATGAACTTTTGAATCGTAAATGCAGTTGGCTTAACTATTTGATTGATAACTTATTTGTATTTGTTAATTACGGGTCAACACTTAATTGGCATGCATAAATCCGTTGCTAGAATATAAGGAAGTTTCACATAATCGTTACAAACTTATATTCACATGTAGTGAAGGTCGCTTATAAACGATCGCGTTAAGTTCAATTCTTAGCATGAGTGACATGATGCCATAGTTGCAAGTGCTTTGTCAATGCTTATGATTTTCATTAAACGTAATGATCTTTGATTGTATCTCTATTATGATGTCATATAGGGAACTTTAGAAGAATGTTTTGGGTTGTCGAATGATGTCATCCAATCCAATAAAACAAGGAAAATCCGAGAGTTAACTAGTGATGTCACGATTAATTTGGAGCATTGTCATTCATAATTCAATGAAATAGTAACTGGAAATCGAGTTATTTGCATACATGTCATCTGTGGAAAAAAAGCCTCTAGCTATCCCATCCATCATCTTATTTCTCAAATTTATTTTACAATCTGTCTAGTTTTTCATACTTGTTTGTTTGTTTCAACTTCATCCAAAACGGAATCCCCCTTTACTTTAGTGTGTCTAATTAGTTAGAATATGTTTTAATTTGTGTTTTTAAATGTTTTGATTCAAGTAAAAATCAATTTTCGTCCAAAGTCATT
>VIEB01001052.1:85963-110502 GCA_006547085.1 Malus baccata
TATATATATATTTTTTTTTTACTTTTGATATTTGATTTAGTTTTGTTTCCTTGATTTTAGATACTATAGAAGTAAGACATGGATTTTTCTACCATTCAAGCTCAATTAGCAGAACTTACTTCTCAATTGTCACAATATGCCGAAATGACCACAATGCAAAGTGTCCCTACATGTGGTGTGTCCTATGGGTAAGGATATCCAATTCAGCAATATTCTCAATTCGCTGCGAATGAAGATGCTTGGGGTTATCAAGGCCATAGCCAATCATAGGACAACATGTTTTCCAACGCTTACAATTCGGATTGGAGAGATTATTCAGATTACATAGAACCTCAACAATTCCAACAAGATGGATATTGGCAACAAGAAAAGGAGTTTCATTCAAGACCTATGCAGCCATCACAACCTTATATACAATATGCTCAATCAAACTCAGGTTCGTCAATAAATTATGATCGATTTTTTGATGAAATAAATTCTTTGGTGCAGGGCTCTCAAAATCAAACAAATGAGGCTCAACAAGATGGATATTGGCAACAATCTGATGAGTTTTATTTAACACCTATGCAGCCACCACAGCTTCCCCTACAACAATTCCAATCAAATTCAAGTATGTCCACGGATAATGATCAAAATTTTCAATTACTAACCTCTTTGGTGCAGGGGCAGCAAAATCAAAATGAAACTATGCTCAATCAAGCTAAGGAGATGAGCGAATTGAAAAATCAACTTGGAGAGATTATGGAGTTCACGACACAAATTCAAGAGCAAAGTGAACTCTCTAACTCAACTATTGAAAATTTGAAGGAAGATTTTGAAATGCATGATGCTATCGCTTTGGGAAGTGCTATGGAGGTTGGAGGTGAATCCAAAACATCCAAACATAGCCTAGAAGTGGATGAGGAGCTGCTGATTGAGGAGGAGGAAGAAGACATACACACAGAAAGGGTAGTACAACCCTTGCCTCAGCCCCTTAAGCCCTCTAAACCACCCACCACAAGTAAGGACGTCCCAATTTCATTTCATTCTAATGTTATTCCTCCGAACGTCCCTTTTCCTCGTAGGTTTTTGATTCCCAAGAAAGAAGAGAGTGAAAAAGACATCGTGGAAGCCTTCCCAAAGGTGCAAAATGATATTCCAATTCTTGGTGCAACAAATCAAGTTCCAGATTGTGTTGAAATGTTCAAAGGACTTTGTACACCAAGAAGAATGATTCAAGAGAAAGTAGTGGCTGGAGAAGATGCAGAATGCATCAAAGAGGATGTGCTTGAGACAACCATTCCTAAAGAAGTTGAATTTTATGACACGGGACAAGTCCTAACCATCACATTCAATCTAGCCAAGTTCAATATCCCTGAAACTTTCAAAAAAGTGGTGTTTGTCATTGAGTTCTTGTCGGACAAAGCAAGTAAGTCATCTTCTCCAATTTTACATATGTTTTCCACTAACTTGCTCATTTTGTTGATTCAGGCACCCACACTAGAATTTACACCATTGCCGGATCACTTCAAGTATCACCTTCCATTCGAAGATCACTTCCATGGAACCTAGGGGAATGTGACGGGAGGTATCGTCCGGCTGCAAGATGTTAAAGAAAGCACTTCAAGTATCATCTATGAATCGCTCTACAATCAGTTTTGCGTTTCTAAAAACCTTCCATTTTCTGCATTTCTATTTTTCTATGATTGTCATTTTTATTTTGTTGCTTGTTTAAATTGTTTTTGGTGTGGGTTTATTTTTGAAACACTGACAATTATGCAAGGTATTTTTACATTCATAAAAAAGAAAGGAACATTAAGCAGATAAATACAAGAGGGAGCCTTCACAAAGGCTGCTTAGGAGAAGTCTCAGTAGTCGGCGGAGCCCCAGAAGAAGGAGGCAGCAGAGGTTGATCATTTGGAGCTTCAGTACGCGGTGCGGCCCCAGAAGACGAAGGCAAATGCTGTTGGAACAAACCCACAAACCTCCGATGATCAAGTAAAATCTGACCATCAGATTCCTGCATCTGATCAATTTTCCTCTTCATATTTGTGGCATAGTTGTGTGCGAGCTTGTGCAACTGTTTATTCTCATGCTTGAGCCCTCTAATCTCCTGTTTGAGACTCATCACTTCAGCCGCCAACGATTCAACTTGACGGGTTCGAGCAAATAGGCGTTGGGCCATGTTGGACACAGAACCCGCACACTGCACACTAAGAGCCAGAGACTCCTTAACAGCAAACTCATCAGACCGTCTGGAAAACAGTCTGTTATCTTTATGAGTGACAAGGTTCCGGGCCACCATCGTAGCGGTTATGTCATTCTTCATCACCGAATCCCCAACGGTAAGAGGACCAGTAGGGGATATGAAGGATGGGCGCCATATGTTGTCTAGAGAAGGCAGGACTGCCTCTTCACTAAGGTTCAAGTCAAAACGACGGTCGGAGGGGCCAGACATTTTCAGAGGTGTTAAAGAAAGAAGAGGGCGGACAAGTCAAGATCGTAGAAGTGCAAGAAGGGAGTTTTTACAGGTAGAGATTCAAGTGTGCTTTGAACATCCTGCGTACCTCTATAAAAATCAGCATGCGATAGGATTTCAGAGATCGAAGAGGCGAGCTCAGAAATCGAAGAGGCCAACTAAAAAAATCAAAGAGGCGCTAGCTTTTTCAAAAGCTGAGCTTGCTCAGAAATCACGCCCAATCTTCTTTTCCAGATTTGTCCGTACTTGTCACATGCAACTCGACGGGATTTCAGAGATCGAAGAGGCAATTCCAGATATCGGAGAGGCATCTGCTTTTGCAGACGTGTCAACATCTGTCACATGCAGAGTAAGCTTTGCGAAAATCACGGGCAGTTTGTCGAAGCGCCGATTCCAACCATCTGCTTTTGCAGACGTGTCAACATTTGTCACATGCAGAGTAAGCTTTGCAGAAATCACGGGCAATTTGTCGAAGCGCCGATTCCAACCATCTGCTTTTCCCAACGTGTCAACATCTGTCACTTGCAGAGTTAGCTTTACGAAAATTATGGGCAATCTATCAAAGATCTCTTGTGAAGTAGAAAGCACGTGAAGTTTACTATTAAATCATCCAACGGTTACTGATAAGAGTGAAAGAATAGTACCGGTTATTAATTCCTATAAATGTCATCATTCACCTTCAATTGCAAGGCAGACATACATAACCCCATTTCTTCTCAGAAAATGCCTTTCCAACACACCCTCTCGAGTCACTCAGTGTTCCTAATTCCTTGGGGTACCTCTGCAAACAACTCATCCAAAGCAAAAGTATTTCATATCATGAAGGTTGAAAGCAAGAGTATCTCATATCATGCTTTCTCCCTGTCCTTCTCCTTGTCTTTGTTTTAGGACAAGGAGAAAGAGAGCAATCAGCTAGCATTTAGTATCAATCTTCCGATCTGGAACCGACTGCATGGAACCCCTTCCTGATTGCTTACCTAGCCTTGCTCTCGAGTACTCATCTTCATCATCTTATGCTTCCTCTTCGTCTACCACATCTGCTTGGGGAACAGATAAGGGAAGTGAAAATGATACATCGAAGCATGTGGAGACAATTTACCAATTCATCCTCAGCTAGGGACAAGGAGAAAGAAAGCAAGAGGTGGGCACTTAGAAAGATTGAAGAAAGAAACAGACCAACACCTCTACCTTGTGCCTGCCCGCTGTGCAGAAGAATCAAGCAGAGAAGAATGTAGACTGCACAATCAAATCAGGGAACTCTCATATTCCTCGCTTAGAATTCCAAACCAGTTCAAGATCAACGCTGTGGAAAGTCAACAAGATCATCTATCTCCAAAACCATATTTGCGTTCTTAAACTCTACTCTGTCTGGTTTTTACTTTGCTATACTTGTCATGTTTATTTGTTGTTTGTTTATTTGCTTGTTTTTGTGTGAGTTTATGCTTGAAACATTGAGGACAATGTTTGATTTAAGTGTGGGGGAGTAACCATTATTTTGCATGAAATTCGTAGGAGTTTATCACTCATTACTTCTAGTGTTGTTCCTTGCTGTTTTAAGTATTTTTAAGCTGTTTTGGAGTGTTTCAGTGTGTTTGACATAAAAATCCGAAAATCTCATAAAAATTTGAAAAATTGTTTTGAAAAACCCAAAAAGAGTTGTTTTTGTATGTTTATTTGTGTCTTAGGGTACCTTCCAACACAATGATGAGGATTTGGTTTTTAATTACATGACTGTTAAAGAGAGTTATAAACATGGATGAAAATTTGATTTACTATTTGGTGTATGCTTGGTTGTGGTTATAATTTATGAATTCACAGCAATCATAAAGGAAAAATCAGTTTTTGTAACATGCTTGAAAGAAGGAACTCAAATGAACACTACAACGTTGTGAGACTTGAGCCTAAACGTTTATTTAGAGAGTTAATAATTAATTGTTTTCTAAAGTTGTTGCATGATCTGATTATTCTTTGCTTGGTTGCTACTTAGAAGGCGTTTCATCATTTAGTTCCAAATGCTAGAACTCATGCCTATTTCATTTAAAGCATGCTATTGATTTGCATAACACATATTCAAGATGAAGTTGTGTAGTGACCACCACAGCTAAATTGACGTGCCCTATTTCATTATATGTTTAAGTTTAACCCCGTTGAGCCTTTTGTAGCCTATGTTCTTTGTTAACCCACACTATCCTCACCTAGCCTAGATTAGGACCATCCATACCCTTGTTCTTGAAGCATAGTAAAACATAATTTAGAATGAATTCATTTTGTTGAAATTTTGCAGAAAAACAAGTGTGGGGGAAGTGATTCTTGTGTGTGTGTGTGTGTGTGCCAAAGTCCTTAATAAGGCACGGGTAGAAAAGAAAAAGAAAAAAAAGAAAAATTCGTGGAAAATAGAATGAAAAGAAAAAAAGTTGTGAAAAGAGTGAAAAAAAAGTTGAAAAATATGTGAAAAAAAAGCTCTAAAGAAAGGGTCCAAAACATTGAATTCGGCCCCAAGTACTGCTTGAATCTTCCCGTTGTGTTTAAAAGTTAATTTCTGCATTATTAAATGAATTCCAAGCGTCTATTTCATTACGTTGCTTGCTATTGCTTTCAGAATGTTTGTTATCCCTATCCTTTCTTTGTTAGCCATTACCCCCAAGCCCTGTTACAACCCTTGACTTCAATCTTGAGTGTTGTGTGTTTCAATTTGTGGAGTTTGAAATTGATATGAGCATATGGTGTCACTGGTTCTCGCATCTAAGTAGTAGCATTCCATTCATGAGATAATATATACATGAATTAATAATTCCATAAATTGCTTCTTTGTTGAAAAACATATGTGAGTACTAGTTTTCATGTTTACATCAATCTTCTCACATATACCTAATATAGGGAGTGTAGTCAGAAATTCTTGTGTGAAAATAAGAGTGTATCTAGTAAGGAATTGAGGAAATTCTCTAAGGCATGTTACTATATTCAAAATGCTGTTTTAATTGATTAAATATGAGCTAGTGAATGGTGACTATGATTAAGTATGCTCGAGGGTAAGGAATGCTTAAATCTATGTAAGTGGTGATCTTTGGCATGTCATGTTTTATTGAAAATCCCTGACGCAAATGTTGGAAGGTTAGGAGGTGTTTTGTTTGTTTTGTTTGTTTTGTTTTGCTCGAGGACTAGCAAAAGCTAAGTGTGGGGGAATTTGATAGGAACATATTTATGCGACTTAGTTAGCTTGTTCTTGTACATTTGTGTTGTTATTTCTTAGTTAATTATGTATTTTAAGCTATTTTCGTGTGTTTGTAGGTCATAATAATAAAGTTGGCAAGAAAGTGCATTTTGAAGCATTTTGGAGCATTTTTGGGCATGGAATGGATAGCTTATGCTTGGAGCAAAAGGAATTGACGAAATTTGAAGTTTGTGCATCATCCTCTCCCTATAAATAACCATTTTAGCACACTCATTTCACCCAACACATTCACCTACCAATACATACACACATTTCGCCTAATACATCCACTCATTACAACCACCCAACGTATTTATCTACCACTACATCCACTCATTTCACCCAACACATTTATCTACCACTACATCCACTCATTTCACCCAACACATTCACCTACCACTACATACACTCATTTCACCTAATACATCCACTCATTACAACCACCCAACACATTTATCTACCACTACATCCACTCATTTCACCCAACACATTCACCTACCACTACATACACTCATTTCACCTAATACATCCACTCATTACAACCACCCAACACATTCACCTACCACTACATACACTCATTTCAACCACCCAACACATTCACCTACCACTACATACACTCATTACCACCACCCATTACATCATCTTCCTAGCCTATAAATACATTCATCCACATCCATTCATCTTCACATCCATTCCTCCATACAAACAAACCTTCAAACACTTACCAACACCTTGTGCCGTAGAAAAGGAAGGGAAGGAAAGTGCTTGGACGTGCTTGCTGTCCAACTTGGATCGTTGGAGCGTTTAGGTGTTTTCTTTCTTTTGTTTCCAATGTTTAAATTCATTTTCTTTTGTTTTGTTGTGAATATGAGTGGCTAAACCCCTCTTGGCTAGGGGTGATTTCAAAGCCATGATTATGTGTGTAATATGATTTGATAAATTCCAGTTATGAATTCTTGAATCGTAAATGCAGTTGGCTTAACTATTTGATTGATAACTTATTTGTATTTGTTAATTAAGGGTCAACACTTAATTGACATGCATAAATCGCGTTAAGTTCAATTCTTAGCATGAGTGACATGATGCCATAGTTGCAAATGCTTTGTCAATGCTTATGATTTTCATTAAACGTAATGATCTTTGATTATATCTCTATTATGATGTCATGTAGGGAACTTTAGAAGAATGTTTTGGGTTGTCGAATGATATCATCTAATCCAATAAAACAAGGAAAATCTTAGAGTTAATTAGTGATGTCACGATTAATTTGGAGCATTGTCATTCATAATTCAATGAAGTAGTAACTGGAAATCGAGTTATTTGCATACATGTCATGTGTGGAGAAAAAGCCTCTAGCTATCCCATCCATCATCTTATTTCTCAAATTTGTTTTACAATCTGTCTAGTTTTTCATACTTGTTTGTTTGTTTCAACTTCGTCCAAAACTCAATCCCCCCTTTACTTTAGTGTGTCTAATTATTTATAATCTATTTTAATTCGTGTTTTTAAATGTTTTGATTCAAGTAAAAGTTAATTTTCGTCCAAAGTCATTCCTAGTATCTAGTTTAAGTTTATTTAGTTGTTTTGAGTATTTTAAGTTTGCTTTAAGTCTTGTGAGTCTTGTTAAGTATTTTTAAGTTTAGTTTATTGTTTTTGAGTCAGTTTAGAGGTTATTAGCAAGCCCTCCTAATCCCCGGTCCAGAACGATCCCTACTTATACTTGTATGTCAAAAGAGGGTTAAATTTGTGTGTTAAGATAATTTTCGCATTACAGCACTGTCTCTACGACTGCATATGCAATTATGTATCCATGCAGAATTGTTTCCAAGTCATGCTCCTTGGAAGAGCAAGCCATTGACGGTCACCCCGCCGTCGACGATAATAGTCTGCCCAGTAATGTAAGAGGCTGCAGGTAGGCATAGAAATGCTACCAAGGAAGACACCTCCTTTGGCTCTCCAGGACGTCCTAAAGGGCACCGAGAGTTTATCATCTCCAATTTCTTTTCATTTCGGAGAAACTACATGCAAAGAAGAGATAATAGATGAAAAGAGAATGGATGTGTAGGACACATATATTAGCGACGATCTTAATAATTGGTCAAGTTATTCGTAAACAAATTAATTAAGATTAGAAGTATGATCTAAACTTGCTGTAAACAAGTCAGGTCTAAGAACCTATACATGAACAAACAAGACATGGACTTTTGGCAGACTCATCAACGAAATACGAATTGGCTTGAAGTTATAAGATGATTGTAAATATAAGAAGTTAAAAGAATTCACTCATGTATCTTAAATGCAGTTTTGATTTTCTTGCCGCAACATCGATTGCATTTAAAAATAAATAAAAATAAAAGGCATGCACAAGAACGTGATCCGAATAATCTTACAGGTTCAGCGAGGGGAGTCGTGATGACCCAAGGCGCCACACTGTTGGTCCTTATGTTATCCTTTGCCCACTCACATGCTAAGTTTTTTGCTAACTGATTCATTGCACCTGAGATACAATAAAGAAAAGCCACACTTTGGTCTAACATTAAAAATCACACTAAAAACAGTGTAATCAAATTTTAGGGTAGTCTAAAAGTGATATAAACAATATATGATAGTTTTAAATTTTTTAATCTGATATAAGGTGTTAGTCTAAAAGTGATATTTTTTTTTTAAAGATTTGAATGAATTTTTAACTAATTATAACTTTTCAATTTTTAATAAAAGTCGAAATCCATATAAGGAAATTAACTATAACCACCTTTAGCGGCAGAATATATAGATACACCATCTATTGAGACCACACCAGCAGTAGAGGACAAAAAAACAATGCTAGCAGCTCCTGCAGCTTTGAGAAGAGGATGTGAAAGTTGGCAAAAGTTGTAAGCAGATTCAAGATTCGTACTCATTATGAATGAGTAATCTTCGGCTGTGTACTCTACCGTTGCTTTCGGCAAGGAAGTCCCCACATTGTTTATCTATAACAAGACATTATTGAAAAGGTTTAGCACAACATAAGATTTTAGCTTATATGTATTATTGAAAAATGCATGAAAATTATGTATATTAAACGTAAAAAAAGTACATACCTACATGTACACATCTTTGAGTTTTAAAAAACGTACAATTTTATAAATTATTGAAATTTGAAACGTGTACAACAAACAGATTTATTTATGAGAGGATGTTAAGTTTGTCATGAAAGTGCGATGATGATTCATGATTCATGCACATATGTTATTTCAACTTATGTGTCATCTACTTACAAGGATGTTGAGTTTGCCATAAAAAGTGATGAGACTTTGTTTATAAGCTCCTCTCTTTGGGTTTTTGACACCACATCACAGACTGAGCCAGTGACTTGAAAACCCTTCTTCTCCCACCGACTCAGGCAGTCATTAAGGTCAACTTCATTTCGGGAACAAGTATGCACAATTGCACCCAGCCCTGCCAATTCCTCCACTATGGCATACCTAAATAAAACTTTACTAATTTAACATAGAGCAATACAAAATAATTCAAACCCATAATTCTAAAACAGAAGAAAACACGGGACAAGTGGAGAAATAAAGAGAATATTGCATTGGATGTATAGGAAAATTAAAACTAAAAGAAGATTAATGTTCTTAAGTATCCAAATTTAGAGAAGCTAACCCAATTCCTTTGGTTCCACCGGTGACAAGAGCTGTCATTCCACGAAGAGACCATCTCCTCTCTCTGCTATTCATCTCTATCTGCTCTCTAATCTATCTTTATGCAAATACTTTGTGGTTTCGATAATATTTCTTTTCGATAGGATAACTATTGTATATTTTGGTGGCCAGGGAAAAGTACGCGTGCCATCTGTTCATTCAGCAACTTGCAACATTTTGTTTGCTTGTTTTGACGTGGCAAACTAATGCAAATTGATTGTCCAATTTGAATTTGACTAAATTATATTTCATTAAATTTCAACGACTTTCTATTTCATACAACTTTCGATTCAATGGTGATTCAATAGTTCAGGACGAATTTTAAACTCGTATTCTATAAAGCTTGTTTTGAATTTAATTCGTGACATTGATGAATTATACACTATAAAGAATTGAAGTTTAAAGAACACTATTGCAACAAACTTTTGGAACTAGAAAGCAAAGATACTTTTGGAGCTAGAAAACAAATGGAAGGTATTACGGTTCGTCCTGAACGAGATCGATGTCTTTTTGGTTAATTTTTCAGCAAATAGACATGTCATTGAGAGTATTGTTTAAAGGCATACAATTCTTCTTGCTCCACATTTTTTTAATGTTAAATTACATTTTACACATTTTACCCCATGTAAATTACAACCTCATACAAATCTTTAAAACATTTCAATTTTATACATTTAGTTATATTTTATTTTCAATTTTATACATCCGTTAAAATATCTATTAAGTTAACCGTTAAATGATAACGTGGCAAATGTATAATCCATATTTATGTTAACATGATTGTCAACTTTGCTCCATGTGAAAAAAAAATAATAAAAAAGGATTATTTAATAAAAAATCAATTTATATTATAATTAAAAACAAACAAAAATTGAAAAGGGCATCTGGGCAATCACCCTCTTCCTCTTCCAGCATCACCACCGACCCACCTACGAAACCCTAGCCGTAAAGAGAAACACGCACAGCTTCCATCTCTCTATCGGCATAGCCCCATGTACGATCAGCCATGGGCAAATTTCACGGATCGTTCGCACACGTCCTTATCCATTCACGCAAGGACCTGCAACCAGATATCGACCCGCTAATGAAACCCAGACCATAAATCTGATTGAAGCCCAAACCACCGCCGCACCTGATCGATTCTGAACCACGAATCTGTTCTGAACCACCGCTACGATATTAGACCCGATGAACCACAAAGAGCTGCCATTTGATTGTCGCGATGACCTCTGCTGCAATCTGTTTGAACCACCGCACCGCGCCCAGACCCCTGCATCCACAAGCCAGACATGCTTGCCTCGAGCAGATGTAACCAAAAAAGCCAGTACCCTTACCATATTTGTACTGCACCTGCATCCACTACCAGATCCTCATTTATTTTCTATTTTCGTGGTGAAAGGGGGCTTCAAGCCCAGATCCTATTTTGTCAATTTTAAATGGAGTTGAAATGAAATTTTCAAAATCTTTACAATTTTTTAAATTTGCAAATCAAAGGAATTCATAAAATGAACACAATTTCATCAATTTGGAGCTTTTGAAGTTGTTAATGGTTGAAGAGGAGGAGGAAAACGAGTTTGGAGAAAGAAAGGCGGCGAGGTTGCTCGAGAAGATGTAGGAGGAAAACGAGTTTGGAGAAAGAAAGGCGGCGAGGTTGCTCGAGAAGATGTAGGGTGGGGGGGAGTTTGGAGAAAGATTTTTTTATTTTTTTAAGTGTAAATTATTATATTTTAAATGCATAAAAAATTAATTTGTTTGTCATGACTCATGTGGCATAAATTTAGCAGTCATGTCAGGATAAATGTGAATCTTATATTTGCCACGTCATCACTTAACGGTATATATGAAATTGATATAAAATGATAAGTAAATGCATGAAATTGAAATGTTTTAAAAATAACGGTATATATGAAATTGAAATAAAATGATAAATAAATGTATGAAATTGAAATGTTTTAAAGATATTATAAGAAGTTGCAATTGATCTCAAATTTAAGGAGATAAAATGTAATTTATCTTTTTTTAATGCAATCTTGTTAATAGTCACAGAATGAGTTTAATACTTACACGACTATACGTAAGAATCTCGGTCTGATGGGATGAAAATATGGCTCCCTTTGAAACGATTTTTTTTTTCTACATTTCATAGCATGTTTGTCTTCCGCAAAACAGTTCCAAGTATTTTTTAAACCAAAAACATTTTAAACTATTTTTACTTAACATTATCATGTCTCTGCAAGTGCTTTAGTTATTTAAACAGCATTTCGAATTGGAAACAGGCTCTACAACAAGCTGGACATATGAAGTTCTGAGAATAGTTCATGAGCAAGTTGTCCAAACCATGTTTATGTAATCTTTGTAGGGTTCAGTTGACGTTGCTTAAAGTGTTTTTCTGATATCTCTCATCTAAGTTCACCTCGCCACTTAAATGAATTATTTTTAATTTTTAATTGAACGCAAAGTAAAAAGGGGCATATTACATGAAACGTAATAAGATTCCTATCTAAATTTTTTTTCCAAGAACCAAAAAAAAAAAAACTTGTATCGTTGAGCATTGATAGAGACAAGCTGTCCAGTAATCCAGAAAATTAATTTTATGATCAGTCATGTAAGGAAAACGATGATATGCAATGCTTCTTGAGGAGTTTTGTTGCTTCTCAATAAAATCTATTTATTTGAATTTCCTGCTTCTAGTACTACCTAGTGCTTGAAGTTTGCATAGATTATAGCAGCATTTTTTATTGTTCTAATCATACGTGTCGATAATTTCCAATGAACTGGCGATCTTGGTAGTGTTGTTTGGAGGATGTCGGAGTCTTCTCTCCATCCAGTTTGGGGTTGTGTTTGGCCGATCTCAGGCGTCTGTTGGGAATGATGGTTTGAGATGGTGGGTTGGTGGCGTTTTGGCAGCGGTGGAGTAGCAAGTTGCTAGGATTTGTTGCGGTTTTTTGGGCTCAAACCTTTGTTTTGGGCCATTTTTGCTTTACTCTGAAGGTTCATATTCCCGTTGTGTGCTTATTGTAATTGGACCTCTTTCTTTGGTAAAATTTGACCCTAATAAAAATCCAGGCTTGAAAGCTCTTCCAATAGAGAGAAACTAAGGGGGCGTTTGTTTGTCCTCACTAGCTATCACTGCACTAAACTGGACTAACTATTAGTCCAATCCGGTGTTTGTTATCACGCGGGACTAGTCTTAGGGCTGGTTTGGTATTGCTGTGCTTTGAAAAAAAGCTGCTGTGAGAATAAGCGGCTGTGCTGTGAGAATAAGCGGCTGTGAAATAAAGCCAGTAGAGTGTTTGGTAAACTTTTTTGTGAAAGTGCTTTTGGAAAAAAAAAACAGGATGATAGTGTGTCTTTTCATTAAAGGAGCACTATAGCTCCGTGTGCTTTGAAAAAACTGGCTTTTTTTCAAAGCAACAAATAGCAGCTTCAGCTTTTCCTTTGATTTTCAGCTTATTCTCACAGCAGCTTCCAAAATAAGCCATTTTTTTTCAGTTTACCAAACACAAAAATGACCCTCAGCTTTTTTTCACAGTGGCTTTTTTTTAAATCACCTCAATCCCAAACGGGGCCTTAATGAGACTAGCCTGGACTCGCCTACACTAAAGGCTTTACTAAGAGGTCTTCGTGAGGCCCCCCAACAACAACGGGATTGCTAGTCTCGTCTCCCTCTTCCGCAAGCAGCATCGCGCCAACGCGCATGAGCAGCATCAGCCTTCCTTCTCCACTGACCAAACCAGAAACGATTGTCGTCGATCTCCATCGTCCTGTAAACCTAGTGCCCTTTTGGCATCTGTGTCGGTGATTTGGGGTTTTTTTGCCATCTGGGTCGACCCGAACGACGGCAAAACGGGTCTCATGGTGACCCAGATTCTTCCATCGACAGCAAGATTGAAAACTTTAACATGGGTGCAGTGATTGAGTGATTTTTCTTGACCAACTTTGATTTTCCCAGAAAATACAAAGAGGGGATGAGAGAGAGTGAGAGTTTTCTTGTCTAGTAGCAAGTATGGTGTGTGAATGTTGGAAGCATGGAAGCAAAGCAGAGGCCAAGAATGGCGGCAACCCACTAATCTATATATCTTAAATCCCCTGCACCACACACCAACTATAAACCACAAAGATAGTAATAAGAGGGGAGAGGGAGACATTGGTACATAAAAAACAGGTGGGTCAAAAATGGGGAGAAAAGGGAAATAGGAGGGAGAGGTGGAGGGACAAAAATGGGGAAAAAGGAAAGGGGGGATGGAGATGCGTCGTAAAAAATGAACGTTCTAGAAAAAGAAAAAGAACAATTAATATAAAATAATATAATATTGCAATCATGCTTCTTAATCCGACATTGCATCAAACACTTCACTAAATCAGTCCAGCTTAGTCTATTCTAAGCTAATCCAGTTTAGTCCCTGAAGCTAATCCAGTCCGAGATAGTCTGGTGCAACAAACGCACCCTAAATGTCAATAGACCAAATGTTTGGCAATCTTTTATTTTCTTATTTAATTATAACATTAATGATGTCACCTATTTTCACATACAATAAAAGCACACCACTTTGGAATTATTAAATACGAGATTGTTTTTTAGAACTGTTTCCAAGTTATGCTCCTTGGAAGAGCAAGCCATTGACAGTCACCCCGCCGTCGACGATAATAGTCTGCCCAGTAATGTAAGAGGCTGCAGGTAGGCATAGAAATGCTACCAAGGAAGACACCTCCTCTGGCTCTCCAGGACGTCCTAAAGGGCACCGAGAGTTTATCATCTCCAATTTCTTTTCATTTCGGAGAAACTGCATGCATAGAAGAGATAATGGATGAAAAGAGAATGGATGTGTACATATATTAGCGACGATCTTAATATTTGGTCAAGCTATTCGTATACAAATTAATTAAGACTAGAAGTTTCATCTAAACTTGCTGTAAACTTTTCACCCAGAAACTTGCTGTAAACAAGTCAGGTCTAAGAACCTATACATGAATAAACAAAAGACATGGACTTTTGGCAAAACCAACTTTTTATTCCAATTTCGACTAGTGACTTTTAGCAGACTAATAAATGAAATACGGATTCGTTTGAAGTTATGAGATGATTGTAATATGAGGTGTGATATTCACATACTCTTTTTTACTTCTCACATATTATTTTAATTTACGACCGTCGGATCAGATAAATTAAAAAAGATTAAAGAACATAAATCAATAAGAGGTGTGTTGATTGCACAACTCTTGTAATATAAGAAGTTAAAAGAATTCGCATGTGTCCAACAAAAAAAAAATATAAAACAAAATTCATATGAGTAATGTTGTTTTGCCCAGTAACATCTGTTGCATTTAAAAAAAAAACAATATAAAACAAAATTCATAGCACAACCCTTAAATGCGGTTTTGATTTTCCTGCCGCAACATCTGTTGTATTTAAAAAAAGGAAAATAAAAGGCATGCACAAGAACGTGATTAGAATAATCTTACAGGATCAGTGAGGGGAGTCTTGATGAACCAAGGTGCCACACTGTTGGTCCTTATGTTATCTCTCGCCCACTCACATGCTAAGTTTTTTGCTAACTGATTTAGTGCACCTGAGATACAATAAGAAAAGCCACACTTTGGTCTAACATTTAACATCACACACCAAAAACATTGTAATCAAATTTTAGGTGCTTCTCGTCTCAACCTCTTTTGAAACTAGCCACTCCTCTTTTCTCCTCTTACCAAACCCTGAATCTTCAAACTCCATAGTTGCCGGCCTCTTGATTCGACTGGAGGCCGATGGCAATCCCTCTCCCCATTTTTCTAGCCTCTCTTCTTTATCTTTTCATAGATTGTTGCTTATTTATTTACGTCTTACCATCTCCAACCCTGGGCTAAAAGTCAAATTACCCCCAAAATTACCCCCCCAAACACTCTCCAATCCATGCTAAAATTTTAGGCTAAATGCCAAATGCTATTTCTGGGCCAAATACCCCCCAGCTTTCCCCCCGGGCTAAATGCGAAATGTTTATCGGAATTTAAATTTTTTTAGATTAAAATGTTCATAAAATTAATTTACAATAATCTACATATTTATTTTTTAAAAAAAAAAAATTGATTTAAGAAAAAAATTTAGGCTAATTTCATTCTTTAATAATTATGGGCTAAAATTTTAGGGTAGAAGGGTTGGAGCAGAAAAGATGTTTCTGGGCTAAAAGCTAAATTTTCCGAGCTAAAAAATTTGGCTTTTAGCCCAAGGGTTGGAGATAGTTTAAGTATTTTTATTAATAAGTGTCTTTTTGGTGAGATTTTTTGTGGGTATTTCTCCATGAGTGTTTTAAGTTTATATAGGTGCAGACCCTTTAAGGGAAGGGATCTCTATTTTTTTTTTTTAAATGGGGCACCCTCTTGATCATTAGATTTGATTTTAATGAAATTCTGTGGTTGTAATTAAATCATAGGCTACATAATCTCAACCACAAAATTTCATTAAAGTCAAATCTAACGGTTAAGAGGGTGTCCCCATTTTTTTTTGAAAAATAAGTATCCCTTCCCTTAAAGGCTTTCTATATAGGTGGGTATCTACTCCTTTTGTGTCTACTTTTTTGGAGTTGGTTTGCTGCATGTCCTGCGCACAAAGTTCATGTTGCGCACAAAATTAGATTTTAATCTTATATAAAGTATTAGTCTAAAAGTGAATTTTTTTAAGGATTTGAATGAAGTTTTTTTTTTTTAAAAAAAAAAAATTTATTTACAAATTATAAACAATATATGTTTAATTTTTTTATTTTTATAAAGGTCAAAATTATAAAAGGAAATTAACTATAAGCACCTTTAGTGGCAGAATATATAGATCCAACATCAATTGAGACCACACCAGCAGTAGAGGACAAAAAAATGATGTTAGCAGCTCCTGAAGCTTTGAGAAGAGGATGTGAAAGTTGGCACAAGTGGTAAACAGATTCAAGATTGGTACTCATTACGAATGAGTAGTCTTCAGCTGTGTACTCTAGCGTTGCTTTCAGTATGGTAGTCCCCACATTGTTTATCTATAGCAAGATATTACTGGAAAGGTTTAGCATAACATAACGTTTTAGCTTGAATGTATTATTGAAAAATCATGAAAATTACGTGTATCAATTGTAAAAAATACATACGTAAGTGTACATCTTTGAGTTTAAAAAAAGTACAATTTTACGAATTATTAAAACACTTATAGCAAACAGAAATATTTACGAGGATGTTAAGTTTGTCATGAAAATATGATGATGATTCATGATTCATGCATATATGTTATTTCAATTGATCAGTCTTCTACTTACAAGGATGTTAAGTTTGCCTTCAAAAAGTGATGAGACCTTATTTATAAGCTCCTCTCTTTGGGTTTTAGACACCACATCACAGACTGAGCCAGTTACTTGGAAACCCTTCTTCTCCCACTGACTCAGGCAGTCATTAAGGTCAACTTCATTTCGGGAACAAGTATGCACAATTGCACCCAGCCCTGCCAATTCCTCCACTATAGCATACCTAAATAAACACTTCACTAATTTAGCATAGAATTGTAAAAAATAATTCAAACCCATAATTCTGAAACAGAAAAAAACAAGGGACAATTGGACAAATAAAGAGAATATTGTATTGCGTGTTTAAGAAAAATTGAAACTAAAAAAAAGATTAACGTTCTTAATTATCCAACTTTAGAGAAGCTAACCCAATTCCTTTGGTTCCACCAGTGACAAGAGCTGTCATTCCACGAAGAGACCATCTCCTCGCTCTGCTGTTCATCTCCATCTGCTCTCTATTCTCCCTGTCTGCTCTCTAATCTATGTATATGCAAATACTTAGTGGTTTGTATTTTATATTTCTAATCGATAATGATTATTAGTCTTATTTTGGTGGCCAGGGAAAAGTAAGCGTGCCAGCCGCCTACAAGTTTCTCCTCAGCAACTTGCAACTTTTTCTTGTTTTTTTCGAAACTAGCAACTAGCAACTTGCAACTTTCAACTTTTTGTTTGCTTGTTTTGATATGGCAAAGTATGCAAATTGATTGTTCTTCAATTTGACTAAATTATATTTCATCCAATCGTACAATGTCGTTCAATTACGTACAACTTCCAATCCAATCGTTACAGGATGGTCCAGTAATTGAGGATAAATTTCAGATTCATATTTCACATAACACGTTTAAAATTCGATTGCATGTGCTGATGAATCACACAATGGTGGCCAGAGAGAAGTTGAAATGTCACCAGGTGCTTCTCTTTTAAAAGATTAATAAAATACAACCTCTGATTTGGTACCAATGTCATACAATCGTTAGTCAATCTGTCAAATAAGTCATTAGGTGATGATGTGACAAGTGCAGCTCACATTTTGTTAACTTTTGAGTCCAAATTTGTGCCCCATGGTTAAAACAAATTAAAGGAAAAAAAATTAATTATTAATAATGTAAAAATTAGAAATCATTTTTTTTAAAGGAGTACACTATTCATTAATAACTAGAACAACGTACAAATAGGGAAAAGGTGCTAACAGAGGGCCTCTATAAAAACTTTCCCGGTAAGTAATCCAAATAATGTAAAAAGAGTATGTCCCGCACCAATAAAATAATAAGGACTAAATTCCAAACAACCAAATGTTAACTGTGAACACCATCCTCCAACAAGAGATCAAAAATTAAATCAGGAGGTCCCTCAAACCACGAAACCGGATGATCCAAAATTAAACTGAATCTAGCTAGTCCGTGAGCCACCGAGTTTGCTTTTCATCGTACAAAGCCTGCTTTCCACGATTTAAAGGACTGCATAATCCTCCTGGTGTCTTCCAATAATAACCCAAACGGTCCTTGGTTAGCCATTGCATTGTTTTGGATTGCAGCAACTACTAGCAGCGCATCACCTTCCAATATAACCTGGTCAGCACGCCACTAAAGTGCAAAAACAGCAGCTTCCCGTGCTGCAGCAACTTCCGCCTGCATCGAATCTGGCCTTGAGCTTCATTACAAACCTTAATAGCATGAATCTGGCCTTGAGCTTCCCAATCATCCAACAAAGCCGAGAGGCCTTCTGCACATATTACAAACAAGAACGGAGACAATGGATCCCCGTGCAGAATCCCTCGTTTTGGGTGTACGAATCCCACAGGATCCCCATTAAACTTGAAAGAATAAGTCACAGTAGTAACACACATCATAATCCAATTAATCCATTCCTCAGCAAACCCCAAATGTCTCATCATTTGCTCAAGGAAAGACCATTCAATACGATCATATGCTTTACTGATATCTAGCTTCAAAGCCATCAGACCCTTCCAACCGCTATTCTTTGTTTTCATAGCATGAACAATTTACGAAGCCACCAAACAATTATTGGAAATTAACTGACCCGAGATGAACCCACTTTGGGAAGGCGAAATAATGTCAGGTAACACCAACTTCAACCTGTTCATGAGAACTTTTGAGCATATTCTATATATGACATTACATAAACTGATTGGGCGAAGTTAAGACATGAAAGTAGGGTCCGTTTTCTTAGGAATAAGAGTAACGTGCGTAAAATTAATTTTGCTCATCATACTCCCTGAAGAAAGGAGAGAACGAACCCCCTCATAGATGTCATGACCAACGATAGGCCAATGTTTGTGGTGGAATCCCAGAGTCATCCCATCTGGTCCAGGCGCCTTAATGGGGTGCATTTGAAAAAGAGCATTCTTGTTCTCGTCATCAGAAAACGGTACCAAGAACCCTTGATTCATCTCAGCCATCACCTTTGGAGAAACTGTGCGAAGAACAGCAGACGCATCCACCTGACCCGTGGAATCAAACAACTTCTGAAAATAATTAACTATTACCGCAGCCATGCCATCCTTGCTTTCCTGCCACTGCCCATCGTCATCAAACAAACCATACAAACCATTACTTCGCAACCGCCTAGAAGCCTTTTGATGAAAAAATCTTGTGTTTTGCAATATCATTTAATATTTTATCTAAAAATTAAAATATAAAAAAAAAAAAGAAAAAAAAAAGAAAGAAAATTTGAAACGCAGATCTTCATCTTCCTGTCCACCCAATGCAGGTGACGATCCCCCTCCCTGCAATCATCAAACCAAAAAGCTCCGCCGAAATCAAACAATCACAATCATCAAACCACCACCACCGTCAGATTCCCATGTGACCATGATAATTAAGCAGTGCGATTATTTCATTTAGCTTTACATTATTACCTGTTTAATCTTTTACGAACATATTAATTTCTTATCCTCTAATTGGGCAATTTACTGTTAAAAAGTTATGTCCTTACTAGCTGTTTTAGCCAAGGTTCTAAAAAACGTTAGACGCTAGTCGGGTGGCGAGCCAGCGCCTAACGCCTAGGCGGATGCCTAGGCGGCCTAGACGGATTTAGGTAAATTTCTTGTATATTTTGTAAATAAGTGCATATTGACACATAAAAAATTATATTTGTATGAAATTCATGAATAAGATAATAAAAGAATGATAAAATATAAAAAGAATATTTAGTTTTTAAATAATTAGTATTTAATTTTTAAATAATAAATATTTAAAAACCCCACCAAGTGGGTTGGGTAGTTCATAAACATTTAAAAATCAAATGGTTGTTCATAAAATTCACGTGTGAGAGGTTTGACACCTCCCCTCCACCTCCACTTTCTCACATCAGGTAGGATTCAAAAGGTGGAGCTAGTTACGCCTTGGCAAGTGGTCTCACATTATTTTTTTTGGGTTTTCTTTTCCTCTTCTGCCTTGGAAAGAGGAAAGCCCCATTAATGTTTTGAATTTTTTTACTTCTTCTCTTCTTCTCCTTCTCCGATTACTCTGTTTTTTCATTTCCTCTTCTTTTGTTGCTCTGTACATTTCCACAGCAGCCTTTCTCGCTTCTTCTCCGAGCTTCTTTCTGCTTCCAAGGCGCTCGCTTTGTCTCTCTCTCTTCTAGCCGCCAAACAACTTCCAGTTCTGCCCCATCAACTCTATTAATTCCACCATGAAACTTTGCACATTCTGCAACTCCATCCAAAATCCATCTCTAAAGTTCCAATCTTTTCTCTTAATCTTCTCAGCCACTATCCTCATTTACTTCACCGAATCCAAACTCCAAACTCCACCACTCATTCTACCCCTCAGAACCCAACAAATTCCATATGGGTCCCTCCCAAAGTCCCCAAACAAGCTTCCTTTCCACCACAATGTCACCCTCACAGTCACCGTCGCAGTCGGAACACCGCCGCAGAACATTTCGATGGTCATCGACACCAGAAGCGAGCTTTCCTGGCTTCACTGCAACAAAACCCGGGACTATAACAACACATTCAATCCGACCCAATCCACCTTCTACTCCCCCGTCCCATGCTTCTCATCCACTTGCACGAACCGGACAAACCTTGCCGATTTATGAAACGATTTTGAGTTAATCGCGGCGGAGCACCGCTGCCTAGCGCCTAGGCGGCCGCCTCAACCGTTTTATAGAACACTGGTTTTAGCTCACTCCTCTTTTGTTTTGCAGGTTAACAAATAGACAATCAAAATGGTAGATGGAATGAGATTGAATTAGTTTTGAGGCTAGAAGTTCAATTAATTTTTGTATTTTGGACTCATCGAGAAGTATGATTTTCGTTTTTGAATCACTTGATTTTGTTGAGTATTGAAGAATGTATGAACGTTTAAAGTTTACCCAATTTCCAGCGAGTTTTTCAGTTTTCTCTCGGACCAGTCAACTTTGAGACTATTTTCCGGCCATCTCTGGAAATCATTGGGCTTCCAAATAGGTATAATTTTATTCTACACTTTCTTATCTTCATTTTGATATATTATAGATCGAATTTGGCTAAGAAACGATTGAGTTACGAAGTTTTCAAAATTGCTCAAACTTCCAGCTAAAAGCTCCGGGACACTTAACAGAGTTTTTAACGGAATGACCAAAATAATGGATGGTGGACAATCTCAGGGACCACTTTTATTGATTTGAAATGTTATGAACCAAAGTGATAAGTTATACAAATCACAGATACCATTTTGGCTATTTAGCCAGTAGAAAAATAATTCAAATCCATAATTCATCCACGGACGTTTGCAACTTTTTGTTTGCTTGTTATCATGTCACAAACGACACAAAATGATTGTCCTTGAATTTGAATTTGGGTAACCTTAAATTTTCGTCCAATTTCAATACTATACCTCTCTCAATTTTATATACCAGCCGTCAAATTTGATTAAGTGATAAAATGAAAAGTTTGGAACTTATATTTTACTGATTTGGAGTCCAAATTTATGCCACAAGTTAGAACAAATTAAAAAAAAAGTTTTATTATTAATAATGTACAAATTAGAAAATCATCTGCAAGATCATTTAATATTTTATTTAAAATTAACAAAAAAACAAACGAAGAATTTTTATCACAAATGGTCCATGAAATTGATCCCTCAATCATGATGGTCTCTAAAATTGAAAATCAATCAATGTAATCATTGAATATTAGTCCCACAAATCAATGTCTTTCTGTCACTGTTCCGTCCAAACCAGCGTTGAGAGATTTTTTGGAATTAGATAAGATATATTTTTTTTCCCTGATCTCAAGCATTGTCTCTTCTACTACATATGCATACATAAAGAACCATTTCCAAGTCATGCTCCTTGGAAGAGCAAGCCATTGATGGTCACCCCGCCGTCGACGATAATAGTCTGCCAAGTAATGTAAGAGGATGCAGGTAGGCATAGAAATGCTACCAAGGAAGACAACCTCTGGCTTTCCAGGACGTCCTAAAGGTCACCGAGAGTTTATCATCTCCAATTTCTTTTCATTTCTGAGAAACTGCGTTTATAGAAGAGAGAATTGACGTGAAGGGCACATATATTACAAGCGCTTCATTAACATAATAAATAAGGCTAGAAGTATGATCTAAACTCGCTGTAAACTTTTCATAAAAAAACTTGCTGTAAACAAGTCAGGTCTAAAATTGAACCTATACATGAATAAACAAAAGATATATTGAACGCGATTTAAGATGTTTAGAATAACGGTAGCCGGCTATCTAGGTAGCTTTGGAGGTGGTTAGCATGTCAATTATGTATCTCTATGTCTTTTTCAGATTCTCTGGTTGCTTTTTGGGATGCCTACGTAAGCCCTTTTCCTAACAACTGCACAATCTCTGGATTTTTTCGGATCTTTCTACTATTTCGGCTATTTGGAAATCTTGAAATAGGTTTATTTTTTAGGGTCACCCAATCTATTCTCATCGTCTTTGCATGTCTATCAATTTTGGGATCGTTCATGGTCGGAAGTTTATTCCCACTTATTCTCAAGGCACTAGTCTATCCTTGGCAAGGCGTCAACTATTCGTCCTGTGCTTTGGTATTTCCTTGGATTAAACTTAATACAGATGGTTTGTCCAAAGGAAATTCCAGTCCTACTCCTTGTGGAGGAGTTTTCAGAGATTGCCATTGCACAACCCGTCTCGATTTATTTTACGGGTTTTACGGAACGGAAGGTTAGTCTCATAATTTCACTTTGGTTTTAAAAATGTGTTTGAAAAGGGTTTCTTTTGGACCTTAAATGGTGTGCCCAAGGGGGCCTACCCCTGATTTTCTGTCCCCGATTCCCCTTTCCCCCGCTTGCCACGTGGCAGACCCCTACCCACTTCATTTCTCCTTTCTTTTCTCCCCGAGCACTCACTCTCTCAGCTCTATATCACTCTCTTTCACACACTCAACCTCTCTCCCTCACCCCGATTCACTCACACATCCACACACCCAAATCAAGGAAAGCAACGGCGACGGCGACACCACCACATCCACCGTGGTAGCACTCTCCCTCATCTCTGTGAAGAAACAGGACACCTAGAGGGCACCCAAACCAAGACTTCGGCAAGCCCAGTGGGTTTCAAGAAATGAATCGGCCACCTTCGGCCATTCCACGATGATTAGGAGGTAACCAATCTTTCCTTCTCGTCTCTATTTCATTTTGGTACCTAGATCGAGTCCTAGGTGTGAGCAACGACGTCGACCGGAACTCAGGAGGCTCCGACTTCCTTTCCCAACGAGAACAGATAGCCAAGGCCTTTGGGCCGAGGAAACTAGGGCCTTTGGCCTGTTAAACCTTTAGCCCAAGACCAAAGGGTTTCAGCTCATGAGCTTTAGACCCAAACCCTTTTTATTTTTATTTATTTTGTTTTCTTTTAAAAACCCAAAAACAATCGGGCTAGGTTTCAAGCCCAGCCCAGCCCATTTAAAAACCCTTTAACCTTTTTGGACCTTTGCCTTAGGGCCGTTTGAGATTAGGTCTTTGGGCCTTTGCATCCGAGCCCAAACCCTTTGAAGCAGGCTTTCAGGCCGTGTGGAAGTTGGGCCTTTGGGGCTTGTGTAAATCGAACCCAACCCAGAGAGAGACAGGCTTCTGGGCCATCCAACTTGGGCCTCTAGCTCGGTAGTCTTAATCCCAATCCGAACCCATGAACCGTTGACCGGTTCGACCGTTGACTTAGTCAACATTGACCGTTGACTTTGACTTTGGTCGGTCAAAGTTGACTTTGTGTTGACTTTTTGTTGACTTTTTCTGGTTTTGTTCAGAAACCTTCTAGGCTAATTTCGACGTCCTAGATCTGTTTTTATGTCCGTTTTCCCAAATTAAATTGTTTGAATAAAATTTTATTAATTGAACCATTTATGTGCTTAGGGGTAATTATTTGTGGCGTTTACATCTTCACTAGTTTGCGTGGCTTTTTGGTGGCGAGGTATCTGTGATTGGACCCCTTTCTAAAATGCATGTTTTAATAGTAGAAATGCATACATGAAAAACATGATTTAATGACTATGTTTATGAAATGCTTTATGAGATATTATCTTACTAAGAATATATTGAATTATCATATTTTATCGAACTAATGTTCTTTGTAATATATATGATGGATGACTATATACTGCTTACGAACATGCTTTTACACACTTCTTTATAGTATATATGATGGATGACTATATGCTATGAAGATGATTTTGAAATATATGTATTTATATTTTGGGAAATACTATACTCAATGTTTTTGTGTGTATCTAGTGGTCACTGTTCTATCTACGGGCAATTATACTTATATTGGCTTCGGCTGGGCGTAGGTTAGTGCCTGTTTGGCAAATGTAGTGTTCTGAAGGAAGTGTTCTAAATGAGGAGTTCTCTATGCCTTCGGGCGATATTGATACCACTAGTTAGCACATTATATACG